>CM049832.1:1973967-1996467 GCA_027422435.1 Schizopygopsis pylzovi | reverse complement strand
TCAGTATTCATCAAAATGAATTAAAACAGTGAAATACAAACTCAGAATATGACGCAAGCCTGCAATAATTAAATATGTTAAACAACACAAATATATCTAATCTCATTTTATTAACCGATGTGTTTGCTGCTGACCTTTGATGATCAGTTCAATCATAATAATAATAAACATGACTTTAGATAAACTAACAATTGTGCTTCATTGTTGTTTTATTGCTGAAGAGTGTTGAACTTCTCCTGTGTTCTTCTGTACAGACGTGATTTACTCGTCCTTCAGTCTGAGGTTTATTCATTACACTTTTTGGTGTGAAAGGCTTTTATATTTGCTATAAATAGAACTTATTGTATTAAAAACAAACAATCAAGCCCTGCTCATATTTAAAAAGTAACGCAAAAGTAACGCAAAAGTAACGTAACGCATCACTTTCCATAAACAGTAACTAAGTAACGTAATTAGTTACTATTTTAGGGAGTAACACAATATTGTAACGCATTACTTTTAAAAGTAACTTTCCCCGACACTGCTCATAACTGAGTTATATCTCACAATTCTGACCTTTTTCTCTTAACTACGAGTTTATATATTGCAATTATGAGATCTTGCAATTGCAAGTAAAAAACTCAAATTTTTTAAGTAGCAATAAGTAGAAACCATATGGTCACCAGCCTGGGAAGAGTAAGTAAAACTCTGGGCAGAAAATGTATTAATTTAAGAGAAAATCTGTAATTGGGGGATTTAAACTCTTGGTTTTAACATCTGGCAACTGTAAGCATGAAAGCTTGTGGAGGCTTTTTACCAATGCAAGATTTACAGTATTTATTTCCAGTATAAATAAATCAAATAATGCTTAATTCATTAAGAAAAGCAGAAATCTTGGTTATGATTAAAATACTATTCATTGTGCAGCCCTAGCCCTATTTTCTCAGATCTGGCCTCACCGTTGACGTCTCCAATCTTGTTACTCATGGCGTAACGCAAGAGCTGATCGCTCGTATCATACATGACGAACACCTGGTCGACACTGAGCATCTGTGTGGACGGCACGGCTCTGACGACTTCATCAAGCTGGCAGCCCTGAAACGTGATGGTCTCTCTGAATGTGTAGCTTCTGCTTTGGGTTGAACCGTCCTGCAGATTGATCACATACTCCCGAGTGGATGAAGCAGTGATCACTGACAGAAGAGTCACACGAGTCAACAGGTTTCATAACAGGACTTAAACGCATCATGCATACTTACTGCATACTCACGCATGCTTTATCATCCATACTCATGAATGTTTTATCATGCACACTCATGCATGTTTTATCATCCATACTCATGAATGTTTTATCAAGCACACTCACGCATGCTTTATCATCCATACTCATGAATGTTTTATCAAGCACACTCATGCATGTTTTATCATGCACACTCATGCATGCGTTATCATGCACACTCATGCATGTTTTATCATGCATACTCATACATATTTAATCATCCACACTTATGCACACTCATGCATGTTTTATCACGCACACTCATGCATGTTTTATCAAGCACACTCATGCATGTTTTATCATCCACACTCATGCATGTTTTATCACGCACACTCATGCATGTTTTATCATGCACACTCATGCATGTTTTATCACGCACACTCATGCATGTTTTATCACGCACACTCATGCATGTTTTATCAAGCACACTCATGCATGTTTTATCACGCACACTCATGCATGTTTTATCATGCACACTCATGCATGTTTTATCACGCACACTCATGCATGTTTTATCACGCACACTCATGCATGTTTTATCAAGCACACTCATGCATGTTTTATCAAGCACACTCATGCATGTTTTATCACGCACACTCATGCATGTTTTATCATGCACACTCATGCATGTTTTATCACGCACACTCATGCATGTTTTATCACGCACACTCATGCATGTTTTATCAAGCACACTCATGCATGCGTTATCATGCACACTCATGCATGTTTTATCATGCATACTCATACATATTTAATCATCCACACTTATATGTTTTATCATGCACACTCATGCATGTTGTATCATGCACACTCATGCATGTTTTATCATGCACACTCATGCATGTTTTATCACGCACACTCATGCATGTTTTATCACGCACACTCATGCATGTTTTATCAAGCACACTCATGCATGCGTTATCACGCACACTCATGCATGTTTTATCATGCACACTCATGCATGCTTTATCATGCACACTCATGCATGTTTTATCTTGCACACTCATGCATGTTTTATCTTGCACACTCATGCATGTTTTATCATGCACACTCATGCATGCGTTATCACGCACACTCATGCATGTTGTATAATGCACACTCATGCATGTTTTATCATACACACTCATGCATGTTTTATCATGCACACTCATGCATGTTTTATCATGCACACTCATGCATGCTTTATCATGCACACTCATGCATGCTTTATCATGCACACTCATGCATGTTTTATCATGCACACTCATGAATGTTTTATCATGCACACTCATGAATGTTTTATCAAGCACACTCATGCATGTTTTATCAAGCACACTCATGCATGTTTTATCACGCACACTCATGCATGTTTTATCACGCACACTCATGCATGTTTTATCATGCACACTCATGCATGTTTTATCATGCACACTCATGCATGTTTTATCAAGCACACTCATGCATGTTTTATCACGCACACTCATGCATGTTTTATCACGCACACTCATGCATGTTTTATCACGCACACTCATGCATGTTTTATCATGCACACTCATGCATGTTTTATCATGCACACTCATGCATGTTTTATCATGCACACTCATGAATGTTTTATCATGCACACTCATGCATGTTTTATCATGCACACTCATGAATGTTTTATCATGCACACTCATGCATGTTTTATCATACAGACTCATGCATGTTTTATCACGCACACTCATGCATGTTTTATCATACAGACTCATGCATGTTTTATCACGCACACTCATGCATGTTTTATCATACAGACTCATGCATGTTTTATCATGCACACTCATGCATGTTTTATCATACAGACTCATGCATGTTTTATCATGCACACTCATGCATGTTTTATCATGCACACTCATGCATGTTTTATCTTGCACACTCATGCATGTTTTATCATGCACACTCATGCATGTTTTATCATACAGACTCATGCATGTTTTATCATGCACACTCATGCATGTTTTATCATGCACACTCATGCATGTTTTATCACGCACACTCATGCATGTTTTATCATGCACACTCATGCATGTTTTATCACGCACACTCATGCATGTTTTATCATGCACACTCATGCATGTTTTATCATGCACACTCATGCATATTTTACAATGCAAATTGATACATACTCATTTGTGTTTTATTGTTGCATACATTATTGTATTATTATGCATACTCATCATTGTTTTATGCATACACATGCAGTCATGACGGTTTGACTCACAGTTGGTGCTGTACTGGTAGATCTCTGTGTAGGGGTTGATCTGAACTGTGGCTCCCTCGGGAAGCTCAGGAATCTTTCCTTCAAGTCTGGTTTCAACCATCAAGTGGTCATGTTCATCAATGCCTTTGAACTCCTGAGAGATGGTGAACCTTTCCCCGCCTGGCTGGAAGGTCACGTCGGCCTGACGTCTGAACTCTCCGCCTGACAGACAGGTCAAAGAGGGAGTGTGAGGCTGGATTTCCATCAAACTGATGTGTCAAAACACAGAGTTTGCCGAAAATACATTCATTTTAAAAGGATTGTTTGTTACAAGAAATATTTGCTTCTGATAACTTGCATAGCTCTGATAAATCATGTAAATATTGACTTGCCAATAAGCTGAAATAAGCTTTTTATATTTCATTTTTCAGTTGAATGTTTTAGTTAACATAAATTCAAGTAATGAAGATGTTCTGGATGATTTTTATGGTTTATTTTCATTTTCAGTTTTAGTATACTATAATAACCCTGAGCTAAATAAGATCTGTTTGATATCACAGTTAGAAATGTGAAGTCCCTTATCGAGCACTTCTCACCAATGGTGCTGAAGCCGTTCTTGAAGCCCGGCTGCTGAAGAGCGAAAGCCCAGCCGATGATTTCTCCGACGGACGACAGCGGCTGCAGAGAGAAGCCGACGATCGGGGGAATGGCGCTGATGGCCACGTACGCTCTGCCGTCATTCACCACCACATACGAGTGGAGATCGTTACTGGCGAAGTCCACAGGCACCGGTGAGTTTCCCACAAGCACCCTGCCGCTCACTTTACCGTTCATCCTCTGAGGAACACCTGGCAAAGATCATCAGACGTCATTATGACTGTAGGATTCAGATTTGACATCAAACCCAACACAGAGCAACAACCGTCTATTGTGTGAAAGTAACACAAATATCATTGAACAGACCTCAAACATGACATATATTAATATAACCAGAAACGGCCTAGACTAAACAATATGATCAAGGTAAGACAGACTGAAGATGAAAAATGTTTTTTTGACAACAGCAGATGTGTTTACTTGCTCAGCATGCATTCATTTTAGTTACTTTGTATTTAAATAACACTTCATTTTTGTTTGTCAGACATGTAAACAACAAATGATATGTGTAATATTGTTTATTCTAATATAGGGTTTGGTAGTTGATGAGAAACTACTAATTAATTTAATTCTATATTTTTTTCGTAATTGTAAATATTTGGTTTATTTATTTATACATTTATTTATTAAGTTATTATTATTAAGTTTATGTTTAAAACAAGAAGAATATCTGTCAATGGAGTCAGAGAAATAAAAGTGTTTGTGTATTTGTTTTTAATCTCAATTTTTATGCTTTATTTCAGAAAACAAGAATTAATATCTTAAGTATTTTGCTCCTCAAGTACATTTTTCTTGGTTTAATATTGTTTAGATATTTATTCTGGAAAACAAGACAAAAATCCAGATTAAGAAAATCATATTTTGCACTTCATTCGACTGAGGAACAGATGCTATTGACTGAAAACTGTAAATATTTGGTTTATTAAAAAAGTTTAATACAAACAAGTGATTAAAATTTATTTATTTTTTTGTAAATGTTTTAAATTATAAAAAATAACATTTGAAGTCTACTAGTATTTTTTGCTGTACAAAATATACTTGATTATTCACATTAAATATTGTACATACTTTATATACGTGTATACTTATATATATATATATATACTTTCTAAATCATAAATACTGTCAATAAAGTTAATGTGACCATTAAGGGACATCAGAGAAGCACAAACCAGTGATTTTATTAATTAATTGTTCTTATTTCTTATTTCTCTATGCTGTCAGAGGTCATAACCCACCATAGGAAAGCATTTCTATAACAGAAATAACAACTTTAGTCCATTATAGAGGCTTTACCATCAGGCACACACTGAACCCCGCTGCCGTAGTATCCAGGATTACACCGGCAGCATCGTCCGCTCTGATAAGTCCTGCATTCGCCAAACTTAGAGCACTTCTGTCCGTCACATTCACCAGAGTTGTATGTAAATACTGTGTGCAAAGAAAAGAGATCATTTTAGCTGAAGAAAAGAGCAAAGCTGTTGCTTGTTTGAGTGAATAAACCATTCATGCTGACCGTCAACCTCGGTGTTGTCTTCATTTTGGATTTCCACGACCGCCGGTCGTTCAGGTCTGTACTGAACCGTCTGCACCTGGACGGGTGGAGGATGTTCTGGACGATCATAAACTCCATCCAGGCTCTCCTGCTGGACGTCAGGATACACCGGGTGTTGATGCGCGTGGTTTCTTGTGGTCTGATATTGGTGAGAATCCAAAGGTAAGACTAGTACTTCTCCAGGAGCGACGTCTGTGAAGTGAGGGAACGTTCCTACTTCATACACCCACACGCCACGCTTTCCGGAGTTAGTGTGCCTGGAAAAGACATCCAACAGCATCATGGGAAAACGTGGTTAAAGTATACTTACACTGCTAAATAGTTACCAAACCAGTATTAGTTCACCTGAAAATACAAATCCAGTTGCTCCAATGGAACATAAATAGAGAAATGTTCTTAAAAATATTTTTTCTTTACAATTCATAGCATCTGTCAAGCTCCAAAAATTACAAAAAGTACCATACTAAATACAAAACGACTATTAGATAAAAGTAGGCCAAACTTCAAAACAATGATTTTACATACTTCATATTAAGTCTTGTTTTGTCTTCCATTATATATTTAAAAACATCTTAAATTGAGACTTTAATTAAAATTATTAAGAAGGAAAATGACGGATATAGATATAAATCAACAAAAGCATCCTTAAATACATTTACTTGTTAAGCAAAAGTAGATGAGATATTTAGTTTTGTTTTGTGAAAATGTCTCAATTATGAAAAATGTATGCATAAAACAAGGAAAAAAAGTCTGTCAATGGGGTATTAAAAAAAACTTTTTTTAAATTAGGTTTGTGTTTTTTGACCCAATGGAAATATTTCTTCTTGTTCTAAGCATAAATTCTCTAAATTTTGATAATTGTTTTAGAAAACAAGATTTAATATCTTAAGCCGTTTTGTTTATTTAGTAAATGTATCTTGATTAAAGAATGTTTAGATATTTGTATAAAAGAAAAATATTTTATTGCCGATCTCAATGAAATATTGTAGCTCAAAGCGGTTAATTAAAATGAATATGCTTGATTATTTGATATAAACATTCCTAAATCAATAAAGACAATTCTTAACTCAAGATAGATTTAATTGTTAAGCAAAAATACTTAAGATATCTAGCTTTGTTTGCTAAAAAATAAATACATTTATTAAGTTATTATTATTAAGTTTATGTTTAAAACAAGAAAAATATCTGTCAATGGAGTCAAAGTGTTTGTGTATTTGTTTTTTATCTACATTTTTATGCTTTATTTCAGAAAACAAGAATTAATATCTTAAGTATTTTGCTCCTCAAGTACATTTTTCTTGGTTTAATAATGTTTGGATATTTATTCAGGAAAACAAGACAAAAATCCAGATTAAGAAATGATATTTTGCACTTCATTGACTGAAATCGTCCTCTATAGCAGCGCTCAAATCTCATTCTACAGCTGTTGTATGCTTCTATCATTAGTTTAAGGAGCATTAACATGTGTTTTTGGTCCTTTTGGAGTTTGGGATCATGATATAATGTTTTAGAAAAGACCTGCATGAAGCTTCTTGTGCTTTTTAGTTTGACAGAAGAAAGAAAAAGATTTGGAGCATCATTAGGATGAGTACATGATGACAATAATTAACAGAGACGCACAATAGTGAAGTATTTTTACTATACTCAGGTCCATTCAAAAATTAGAGTGTTTTTCTTTGGAAAACTTTACTTCATTCCAAACTATATTTCATAAATTTCCTAAAAGTTTCCTAAAATTTCCTAAAAGTTGTTTTTACCTTGAATACATAAAAATGTAGCACTTTCTTGTTCTCAAGTAAATCTTTCAATTATTTTTACTTGAGTAAAAGTAAGAAAATACTAGGTTTCTAATGTAATTATTAGTGGTGGGCCGTTATCGGCGTTAACGTGCTGCGTTAACGTGAGACTCTTATTGGCGATAAAAAAAAATATCGCCGTTAATCTATTCTCAAAGTTGGGTTGGGAGCTGGGTCTATACTACGCAAGCTATGATGACTTTCACCCTGATATTTTAGCGCGGATGTATACCTAGCCGAATTGCACTGTAGGGGGCGAGAACGAGTCTTCGAACTAGAGGCTCGCAGTCCGTGATGGACAGATTGTTAACGGCTGGTCTGTGTGGTAATACAATCGGGC
Source organism: Schizopygopsis pylzovi (assembly GCA_027422435.1). Taxonomy (NCBI): domain Eukaryota; kingdom Metazoa; phylum Chordata; class Actinopteri; order Cypriniformes; family Cyprinidae; genus Schizopygopsis; species Schizopygopsis pylzovi. The sequence continues at coordinate 1,988,646 of CM049832.1, read as the reverse complement.
AGGACATCCAAACGCTCACCTATCATTCATCAACCTCAAATATGGCTTTCATCTGAAAGATGTATGTAGTAGCAACTTTACATGGCCGCTCAATATGATGTTAACCTAGAGAAATGTGCGCTATTGAAGTGTTTGTGTGGAAGCGCGTTTGCTGCAGGACAGGCTCCGGTGCGCTCACTTGCTCTTAAAATCTCCGTCATTTTTGGTCATACAGATAAAAGTAGCCTAATACATCTTTCGAATCTGTAAAGACTCTACGTTTATTTGTGTGCACTCAGAATAACAACGAAACGTTGCGCTTTTAAGCAAACAGGATGTGCTTTAGGTCTCATGTGAACTTGAGCGAGAAACTTCGAAACTCGAATATATCTAAAAATACAGTACATAGAAAAATATATCTATAGAGAGTGAAATGTCTAAAAAATAAAAATAGAAGACGTGTGTGTTAGCATGGATGATTTACATGAAATTTAATCTGTGCAACACTGTGCATAAGATGGCTTTCAGTTCAATATAATAACAAAAACGACATTTTGGGTTTTTATTCAACTAATAAGGTGGGCACGCTGTGATCTGTACTATATTTTTACTGTAATTGACAGTTATCGGCAAAAAAACAAAAAAAAACAACAACACGGGAGTGGGAGGAAATGGGAGTCATTCTTCCGGGAGTGGAACGGGATTTTCCTCCAGTTTTTTTCATGGATTGGGACGGGAAGAGATTAAAGTTTGTGATGCATTTTGGAAACAGGAGATGAGCCCCTGGTCTAATGCGCCACCTGGCTTGAGAAACCCGTTCTCAAAGACTTACTTTTAGTCATTATTTGGGTAGCACACATATTCTGAATGCCTTCGGAAGAATTCAAATGAGCCATTTTAATCTAGATTAATCCAAGATTACAGTGAGATTAATCTAGATTAAAAAAATTAATCTATGCCCACCACTAGTAATTAAGTGTTAAATGATATTTAATATGAAACGTAGAGCAGTAAAACGTTCAGTATTATGCTTTGGAATGTTGTGAAGTAAAGCTTTCTAAAGAAAAACCCTTAAAAACACACTTAAACACACTCCAGTACTCTGTATTATATCGAGGTGAAGTCCAGCACTAACACAACCGAACGTACTCGGCTAAGTTCCTGACAGATGCCTCGGTGTCGTCTGTGATGCGATAGTACGGTCCTTGCTTCTTATAAAGCAGTAAGTACGTCTCCTGTCCTTTACTGAAGCCGGCGTGCATCGTGGAGCTGCCGGTGCTCTGGAACTGCATCGCTTCTCTCGGGTAGAGAAGAATCACGTAAGACATCGTCTCCAGAGAAGCCACGACCATGAAACATTCCGCTAGACGGATAGAGAGCATGACTTTATTAGGATTTAATAACTCGTACAAAATCAGTTAAAAATAACATTTGAATCTTAAATTAAAATACTTCAAAATATGAATAACATATTCTAATATTATATTAATTACACAAAAATAACACTAATTCTTCCCACTTGTTGTTAACTCTTTTATATTTAAAATAAGTGAAAAGATCTGAAATACTTCAAATAAAAAAAAAAGTCCGGCAGGAAAAACTGGCAGGCTCGACAAACTGCTAGCATTTCCAAGCAGTTGATGTGGAAGCCGCTCTCCGTCTTCGACCAATGGCCGAAGGTCGGTTTGCCTTCGCACAGCGCCCCCCAACCTGTGTTGGAGGCATCTGTCGTGACAACTTTCCTGGTGTGGACCAACCCCATGGCCACGCCCTTCTCCATCCACCGTGGGTTCTTCCAGGGGGTCAGGGCTGTTACACAGGCCTGATTCACCCTGATATGCAAGCGTCCGTGACGCCATGCGTTGTGTGGAACCCGTGGTTTCAACCAGCGTTGAAGGGGGCGCATGCGGAGCAGGCCCAGCTGTAACACTGGCGATGCTGCGGCCATAAGGCCCAGCATTCTCTGAAACACTTTGAGTGGGCGAGCGGTGTCGCTCTTGAAGGTGGCCGCGAGTTTCTGAATGGCCAGAGCGCGTTCTGGCGCTATCACCGCTCTCATGTGAGCTGAGTCCAGAACTGTACCCAGGAACAATATTCGTTGGCTGGGAGACAGTGCGCTTTTGGCGAAATTGACCCTGAGCCCCAGGCGCTCTAAGTGGCTGAGGATGAGGGTTCTGTGTGAAGTAGTTCCACCTCTGACTGGGCCAGAATGAGCCAGTCGTCGAGGTAGTTGAGAATGCGGATTCCCATCTGTCTCAGAGGGGAAAGAGCCGCGTCCATGCACTTCGTAAAAGTACGGGGGGCCAGAGACAGCCCAAAGGGTAGGACCGTGTACTGGTAAGCCACTCCCTCGAAGGCGAATCTCAAGAATCGTCTGTGATGGGGGGCTATCTGGATGTGAAAGTATGCATCTTTCAGGTCCAGAGAACAGAACCAGTCCTCTGTGCAAATCTGCGAGAGGATCTGCTTCAGTGTGATCATCCTGAACGGCCGTCTCATGAGGGCGTGATTCAGGCGTCTGAGATCGAGGATGGGCCGGAGGCCGCCATCCTTTTTGGGGACGAGGAAGTAACGGCTGTAAAAGCCTGACTCGCTCAAAGCTGGAGAAACCATTTCTATGGCTCCTTTTTCCAGCAGCGTCATCACCTCTGAGCGCAGAACGCGAGCGTTCTCGCCCTGCACCGAGGTGGAGACCACGCCGCTGAAGCGCGGGGGTCTTCGAGCGAATTGGAGTGAATAACCTCGTTTTATTATCCCCATAACCCACTCTGACACTCCGGGGATGGCCTGCCAGGCCTCGGCCCGCGTGGCAAGGGGTTGGATAAACTCGAGTGGCCGGCTGCACGGAGGCAGGGCACTCGTGAGGGACGGAAGAAGAAAATTGCTCTCTTTTTGAGAATGTTTGTGTTTTATTTTTTCCGCTATCACAGCGGACAGTTGCATGGTCGCTTGTACGGACCCTGTAGCAACAGACACAATTCCCTCTGCACCCGGAAAAGAACGGGGTGCCAAGAGGTTTCCCATGAGAGGCCTTTTGGTGGGCGGTCCGGCCGTGGCGGGACTCGACCCTCTCCTCTTCCTGTCCTGCAGATCAGGAGGACGCCGGGCGCACAGGGTCCAACGCTATCTTGAGTCGGGGGCCCTGGCGTGTCGGAGGGGGGTGGCGTCTGGCTGAGCGTGAACGCCCTCGCGGCTGCTGAGTTCTAGCAGGCTGAGGGGCGTAAACGGCAGGTGCAGGTTTCGCAGACTGCTGAGTCGGCGCAGTCCTGGGGCGACTCTGAGCAGCTGCTGGGCTGGAGCGCTTGGGCAGGAAGTGTCGCATAGCCTGTGACGCCTTCTGTGCTTCTGTGAAGCGCTCAGCGAATCCTTTCACCGCAGGTCCAAAGAGGCCGCTGGGGGAAATTGGAGCATCAAGGAAGGAGACCCTGTCCGCATCCTTGATCTCCGTCAGCGTGAGCCACAGGTGGCGCTCGAGCACTACCAGGCTGGCCATAGACCTTCCTATGGCTTGGGCGGTAGTCTTGGTGGCTCGCAAAGCTAGGTCTGTTGCGCTTCTCAGCTCCCTGAGAGTCGCAGGATCAGGCTCAGACTCGTCTATGGCAGAGAGGAGCTTGGCCTGATAGACCTGTAAAACCGCCATAGAGTGGAGCGCCGAAGCCGCCTGTCCAGCTGAAGCGTAGGAGCGTCCAGCGAGCGCTGAAGTGGTCCTGCATGGCTTGGACGGGTGACTGGCTTTCGCCTTCCAGCCGATGGCAGTGGGTGGGCAGAGATGTGCAGCCACTGACTCATCCAGTTGAGGCATCCTCTCATATCCCTTTTCTTCAGCGCCATCAACCGTAGTGAGGGCAGATGAAGCGGAAGTACGGAGGCGGGCAGAGTAAGGAGAGCGCCAAGATCTCGTGAGCTCGTCATGTACTTCAGGGAAGAACGGCGATGGTCGTTGTTGAGGGGCCTGAACTTTATGCATAAAACAAGGAAAAAAAGTCTGTCAATGGGGTATTAAAAATACACTTTTTTTAAATTAGGTTTATGTTTTTTGACCCAATGGACATATTTCTTCTTGTTCTAAGCATAAATTCTCTAAATTTTGATAATTGTTTTAGAAAACAAGACTTAATATCTTAAGCTGTTTTGTTTCTTTAGTAAATGTATCTTGATTAAAGAATGTTTAGATATTTTATTTGTATAAAAGAAAAATATTTTATTGCCGATCTCAATTAAATATTGTAGCTCAAAGCGGTTAATTAAAATGAATATGCTTGATTATTTGATATAAACATTCCTAAATCAATAAAGACAATTCTTAACTCAAGATAGATTTAATTGTTAAGCAAAAATACTTAAGATATCAAGCTTTGTTTGCTAAAAAATAAATACATTTATTAAGTTATTATTATTAAGTTTATGTTTAAAACAAGAAAAATATCTGTCAATGGAGTCAAAGTGTTTGTGTATTTGTTTTTTATCTCAATTTTTATGCTTTATTTCAGAAAACAAGAATTAATATCTTAAGTATTTTGCTCCTCAAGTACATTTTTCTTGGTTTAATAATGTTTAGATATTTATTCAGGAAAACAAGACAAAAATCCAGATTAAGAAATGATATTTTGCACTTCATTGACTGAAATCGTCCTCTATAGCAGCGCTCAAATCTCATTCTACATACAGCTGTTGTATGCTTCTATCATTAGTTTAAGGAGCATTAACATGTGTTTTTGGTCCATTTTGGAGTTTGGGATCATGATATAATTGTTTAGAAAAGACCTGCATGAAGCTTCTTGTGCTTTTTAGTTTGACAGAAGAAAGAAAAAGATTTGGAGCATCATTAGGATGAGTACATGATGACAATAATTAACAGAGACGCACAATAGTGAAGTATTTTTACTATACTCAGGTCAATTCAAAAATTAGAGTGTTTTTCTTTGGAAAACTTTACTTCATTCCAAACTATATTTCATAAATAAAAGTTGTTTTTACCTTTAATACATAAAAATGTAGCACTTTCTTGTTCTCAAGTAAATCTTTCAATTATTTTTACTTGAGTAAAAGTAAGAAAATACTAGGTTTCTAATGTAATTATTAGTGGTGGGCCGTTATCGGCGTTAACGTGCTGCGTTAACGTGAGACTCTTATTGGCGATAAAAAAAAATATCGCCGTTAATCTATTCTCAAAGTTGGGTTGGGAGCTGGGTCTATACTACGCAAGCTATGATGACTTTCACCCTGATATTTTAGCGCGGATGTATACCTAGCCGAATTGCACTGTAGGGGGCGAGAACGAGTCTTCGAACTAGAGGCTCGCAGTCCGTGATGGACAGATTGTTAACGGCTGGTCTGTGTGGTAATACAATCGGGCAGGACATCCAAACGCTCACCTATCATTCATCAACCTCAAATATGGCTTTCATCTGAAAGATGTATGTAGTAGCAACTTTACATGGCCGCTCAATATGATGTTAACCTAGAGAAATGTGCGCTATTGAAGTGTTTGTGTGGAAGCGCGTTTGCTGCAGGACAGGCTCCGGTGCGCTCACTTGCTCTTAAAATCTCCGTCATTTTTGGTCATACAGATAAAAGTAGCCTAATACATCTTTCGAATCTGTAAAGACTCTACGTTTATTTGTGTGCACTCAGAATAACAACGAAACGTTGCGCTTTTAAGCAAACAGGATGTGCTTTAGGTCTCATGTGAACTTGAGCGAGAAACTTCGAAACTCGAATATATCTAAAAATACAGTACATAGAAAAATATATCTATAGAGAGTGAAATGTCTAAAAAATAAAAATAGAAGACGTGTGTGTTAGCATGGATGATTTACATGAAATTTAATCTGTGCAACACTGTGCATAAGATGGCTTTCAGTTCAATATAATAACAAAAAACGACATTTTGGGTTTTTATTCAACTAATAAGGTGGGCACGCTGTGATCTGTACTATATTTTTACTGTAATTGACAGTTATCGGCAAAAAAACAAAAAAAAACAACAACACGGGAGTGGGAGGGAATGGGAGTCATTCTTCCGGGAGTGGAACGGGATTTTCCTCCAGTTTTTTCATGGGATTGGGACGGGAAGAGATTAAAGTTTGTGATGCATTTTGGAAACAGGAGATGAGCCCCTGGTCTAATGCGCCACCTGGCTTGAGAAACCCGTTCTCAAAGACTTACTTTTAGTCATTATTTGGGTAGCACACATATTCTGAATGCCTTCGGAAGAATTCAAATGAGCCATTTTAATCTAGATTAATCCAAGATTACAGTGAGATTAATCTAGATTAAAAAAATTAATCTATGCCCACCACTAGTAATTAAGTGTTAAATGATATTTAATATGAAACGTAGAGCAGTAAAACGTTCAGTATTATGCTTTGGAATGTTGTGAAGTAAAGCTTTCTAAAGAAAAACCCTTAAAAACACACTTAAACACACTCCAGTACTCTGTGTTATATCGAGGTGAAGTCCAGCACTAACACAACCGAACGTACTCGGCTAAGTTCCTGACGGATGCCTCGGTGTCGTCTGTGATGCGATAGTACGGTCCTTGCTTCTTATAAAGCAGTAAGTACGTCTCCTGTCCTTTACTGAAGCCGGCGTGCATCGTGGAGCTGCCGGTGCTCTGGAACTGCATCGCTTCTCTCGGGTAGAGAAGAATCACGTAAGACATCGTCTCCAGAGAAGCCACGACCAGCTGAAACGTATTCCGCTAGACGGATAGAGAGCATGCTTTATTAGGATTTAATAACTCGTACACAATCAGTTCAACCCAGAACTCACACATACAGCAATCTGCAATGACACAGCCATCGGAAGTCATTCACCCTCAAGAGTCTGCGATTTGATTGAAAAACTAGATGCTGAAACATGTCTCATTTTAATTTCCAAAACTAAAACTGAAATATATATATATTAATAAAACTATTCAGACGCATAAATAGCGGTGATTTAATTGAAAAACTTCATTATTTCAGTTAGATGCTGAAACAACATGTCTCATTTTAATTTCCAAAACTAAAACTGAAATATATATATATTAATAAAACTATTCAGACGCATAAATATCGGTGATTTAATTGAAAAACTTCATTATTTCAGTTAGATGCTGAAACATGTCTCATTTTAATTTCCAAAACTAAAACTGAAATAAATATTAATAAAACTATTCAGACGCATAAATAGAGCTGATTTTATTGAAAAACTTCATTATTTCAGTTAGATGCTGAAACATGTCTCATTTTAATTTCCAAAACTAAAACTAAAATATATATATATTAATAAAACTATTCAGACGCATAAATAGCGGTGATTTAATTGAAAAAATTCATTATTTCAGTTAGATGCTGAAACAACATGTCTCATTTTTATGTAGTTTAAGTTAAAATATTAACATTTCCAAAAACTAAAACTGAAATAAATATTAATAAAACTATTCAGAATTATAAATAGAGGTGATTTTATTGAAAAACATCCTAAAATTCTCAAAATTCCTAAAACTAACATAAACATTAATTAAAATAAAAATGACAAAAATAAACAACAAAATAATAAAAATAACATTTGAATCTTAAATTAAAATACTTCAAAATATGAATAACATATTCTAATATTATATTAATTACACAAAAATAACACAAATTTTTCCCACTTGTTGTTAACTCTTTTATATTTAAAATAAGTGAAAAGATCTGAAATACTTCAAATAAAATAAAAATAGTAACCTTAATATCTGACGCAATTTATGTTTGAAACACATATATAACAAATATAAACACATAATAAAAAATTGAAATGTCAAAAAACACAATAAAATGACTAAAACTTTGACTAATAGAATGAAAACAATATCCACATATCAATAAAAACTGTAATAGTATATTAATTATACAAAATTAATTATACTCAAATAAAAATAACATTGTATTAATGTATTCAAAATACAACCCATATGAAGCATTGTAAACAAGTTAATTGTGCTGTAAACAAGTTAAAGCTAATTAAACTTGTCCTTAGAATTTGTAAATCTTTTAACTGGAGAATAACACACAAATACTTTAGGAATATGAATGTTGCAGTACAAGTGAGTTGGATGCATGCATTAATAATTGTGATGCATTGTTCTCATGTCCAGAACATACGCGGATGCAGATGCTTGATTTTCACAGATTCAACCAGCAGCAGTAAAGAGCAATACATCCATGAAACATGCATGCTATATGTGTGAACTGACCCTCACTCCTCCGGTGGTCTCCAGTCCGTCTCCTCTGCTCTCAGCCTGATGAGACGCCACGTCCACCCATGTGACCACCACAGCGCTGATGGGGTTCACCACGTCATCCTCGGGGAAGGCTCTGTTGATGTGATCGGCCGCCTGCAGTAGAAGAGCCGGACTGGAGTCCTGGCGGAAGAACACCTTTCCCACACCGTCGCTGGTGTCCAGGTCGCCCTGCAGAGCAGCGATCATCCCGAAACCGGCCGGCATGTTGCCCAGATACTCGGATTCTCCAGCTGGCTTCTCCAGAGCAACAAAGCCATTGGTGTTGATCTACACGTGAGAGAAACAGACGGAAATCAAACACTACAACACAATGTTGTTCAGATTGGTTAATGATGTCAACATGACATTGTGTTTTATCTGAATTATGAGTTAACAATCTGAATGTTATGAGAGAAAGAACCAGTGGCGGCTGGTGCTAAAAAATTGTTTTTTGGGGGGGGGGCGCAAACAATCTGTAAGTACGGGCGATCTGGTCCAAGCTCCTTGAAACTTTTTTTCTTCTTCATCCGAACGCCTTGTGAACGGTATTTTTGTAAAGATAAAACCGAATTGTCTTTCATCTGGAGATATTGCGCTTGCTTCCACATTAATTAGTACCTGTCTGTCAACTGACGAGCTGCTGCTGAGTGGAACGAGAGTCGTTGAGAACGGTCCAATCACATGAGGCCAAACATATCAAAACAATATTGATTCGCTCTAACAACAAAAGTGGGAGGAGCCTGCGCCCCAAGGACAGTTTGAAACAAGCCAATTAGAGCTTAGCCTCAAATCACATGCTTTTGAAAAGTTTGTGTACCTACATACACACTCATTAGTCCGGCGCCCCGCACACAAATATGAAATAAATATAGTTTAGATTTTTGATAAATTATAATATAACTAACAGTAGAATACTATGACTAAATGATTTTATTTAGTTAATATTTGCGATGTATTTTTAACTTATTGTTAACATGTTAAAGGGGGCTAATTTGAAGGGGGGGGGGGGGGGAGCGCCCCAGCGCCACCTATTGACCAGCCGCCACTGGAAAGAACTGATCCTGAAACATATTACACACAATGAAAATCTGCGTTCAAATATACAGCGTGGTCAGTGGAGTCTGATTCACAAACAACTGACTCTTGAGAACAAGTTCTTCTGGATAAAGCGCTTTTGAAGACTCAAGTATCATCTGAATCAGTCAACTGGACCTGTTGTTGGGCTACACAGTTATAATAAAGAAACACATAAACGCATAATTAAAACACAGTACTGTACAAAATGTATCTGTCTAGAAAAGGGGAGGGGTGATTAAGCATATTAGAATAAATCAAATAAAAAAGAGAAATTTTGATTGAAAGACTAATCGAAAATTAGAAATGTTGCCTTGGCAAATTAACTAAAAAATATTATAATTATAAAATGTCATTAAAAAACTATAGACATATAAAAATAGATATACATCTACTAATACAAATGACAAAACTTTAACTAAAACATGAAAAATATTAATAAAATCTATTATATTAATTATTAAAATAATTAAAATGATACTAGATTTTTTCCCACTTGTTTATTACAGTGCCTTGCGAAAATATTCATACCCCTTGCAAACCTGTTTCTGAACTCTACAGACTGTTCTTGTGTCCCAAGGGCTTGTTTTTGCTCTGTTATGCATTATCAGATGTTAGACCTTTTATTAAGACGTGTGTGCCTTTCCAAATCATACCCATTCAATTGAATTTGCCACAGGTTAACTTCACTCGAAGTGTAGTAACATATACGAGCTATACGAGTGCTCCTGAGCTAAATTACAACGGTCCCAGATAAGGGTATGAATACTTATGCAATAGAATCATTTTTTTTATTTTTTTATACATTTTCAAAGATGCTAAAAACCAGTTTTTTGCTTTAAAATGATGGTGTATGGGGTGTAGATTGATGTGGGGGGGGGGGAATAAATAATTTAAAGCAGTTTAACAAAAGGCATCAACAAAACAAAACGTGAAAAAATGAAGGGGTGTGAATACTTCTGCAAGGTACTGTATCTCTTTATATTTCAAATAAAAATCAAATAAACAAATCAAATTAAAAAAACGAATAAATGCACATTCATGTGTGAAGAAGATTAGTTCCCTATCTTACTGAAACCTTTATAAAAACAGAGTATATACTCCTGAAATCAACAGAAACTGAGTTGGTGTCTTTGGTGGTTTAGGGAATAAAGTCCATTGCAAAACACCCACATACGTACACACACAAGAGTACAATCACAGAAAAACTAAAACAATACTGGTCAAAACTCTGAACACTCAATGCAATACAAAAGACAACAAAACATTTTCAACTGATGATTGTGACTTATTTAGTAGATAATAAAGAGGACAAAGCCACACAGTCTCCATGCATGTGTCCTGGAAAACTCTCCCTACAGCAGAATGAGATCAGAACTCAAAGGCCTGATCTTGTGATGCTGCTCTTATATTTAACCTGATTCACTGATCCGGTGTTACAGCCGAGGAGTGCCTTTCTGTCGTTTCTAATGATTGTTTCTGGGTGGCTCATCCTGGTATTGTTCACTATTGTTTCATAAATACTGTGCACGTCAATATATGGTCACATGCTGTAAGTTGCTTTGGATAAAGTGCCTGCTAAATGCAGAGATGTAAATATTTCACATATTCAGGCATATAGAGCAGCCTCTGGCAATAAACCTATATACGGTTTAATTAGTCATCTTTGCACATTAAAACACGTCCCATAGCAGATTATTAAAACTACAAAATGGACTGTAAAAATAGGACTTTTTAAAAGAGATTTAACATGAAAACGGTTAAATAAGGAATGTCATGCACATTGTTGATCGTTTGTACAATGTTCAGCACATCACTAAAACAGATGTGCACGCTTAGACTACATTTCCAGATGTTTTTCAAATGCTACAACACACGCACTTTGTATTCAGCGGCAGGTCCTATAAATCCTGATGAAGGAAAGTTGCATTGCTTCATGTGACTTTGTGATTCATTCAGTCCGAGTTATTTCAGCTTTACAAAACATCAAGATATACAGCCATGAATTCTGCTAAAGTATCAACAGCTCCAAAAGGAAAAGGAAATTGGCAAAGGAGACCCGTGGGACAGAAAGCATTCACGGGATTGTAATTATGAATGTTTGTGTTAGTCGAGTGCTCTGAGAAAACCCTACACTGGGATGTAGATGTCCTGTTGTGTCTGGGTCAATCTGACCCATGTATGATTTAGTGATTACACTATTCATTTCTTCTTAAACTTTGGTGACTTTTTCTCATGCATGCAAAGTTTAGTCAGATGTGTTTAGAAAGGCTGTACAAAAATCACGACCTCAAATTGGTGTCCATGCAATTTGCCAAAAATCAACATTTTGATAAACACTAAAGAATCAGGTAAAAAAGATAAAAACAGAAAACCTTTATAGTAACTTGTCAAACACTAACATATGAAACACATGATAAATATAAGACTCGAAGTTTACTTGTTTTCTGAATCATCCACTGGAAAATCACTGAAAATCAGTCTGAGAAACCCATTTCACCCTTATATTATATACAGTATACTATATATGTACACACACATATATATATAAATATGTATGTGCGTGCGTGCGTGTGTACGTGTGTGTGTGTGTGTGTGTGTGTGTGTGTGTGTGTGTGTGTGTGTGTGTGTGTGTGTGTGTGTGTGCGTGTGTGTGTGCGTGTGTGTGTGTGTGTGTGTATGTGTGTGTGTGTGTGTGTGTCTGTGTGTGTGTGTGTGTGTGTGTGTGTGTGTGTGTGTGTGTGTGTGTGTGTGTGTGCGTGTCTGTGTGCGTGCGTGTGTGCGTGCGTGCATGCGTGTGTGTGCGTGCATGTGTGTGCGTGCATACGTGCGGGTGTGTGTGCGTGCGTGCGTGCGTGTGTGTGTGTTTGCATGTGTGTGTGTGTGTGTGTGTGCATGTGTGTGTGTGTGTGTGAGTGTGCGTGTGTGTGTGTGTGCGTGTGTGTGCGTCTGTGTGTGTGCGTGCGTGCGTGCATGCGTGTGTGCGTGTGTGTGTGTGTGCATGTGTGTGTGCATGCGTGTGTGTGCGTGCATGTGTGTGCGTGCGTACGTGCGGGTGTGCGCGTGCGTGGGGGTGTGTGTGTGTGTGTGTGTGTTTTGGCACCCTCAGATTCCAGATTTTCTAGGCTAAATATTGTCCTAACAAACCATACATCAATGGAAAGCTTATTTATTCAGCTTTCAGATGATGTATAAATCTCAATTTAAAAAAATTGACCCTCATAACTGGTTTTGTGGTCCAGGGTCACACATATATATATATACAGTGTTGGTGCAGCTCATTTTGAAAATATAAATATGTGCATCAAATTGGCCCCTAACACAATAATAACACAAAAAAGAGGAATTATTAAATTTCTCACATATTCAGTAATAATAGCTACAGGTTTTCTGTTTTTACACAAAACTTTAGACATGATTTTTGCCAATTTGGTGTTTATTTTTAGCATGGAAACCCAAATAGTACAACAATAGTACTGTAATTCAAAACAACAGGAAGGTTAAATCATCAATACGCACTTAAGCAGGAATGTGTCTGGAGTATTTCACTCAAAGTCAACATGAAGCAAAACTGATGTTATTTACCTCAGAGATAAACATTCCTGCTCTAATTGTTAATGATTCGTCAGAGCAATCAATCACTCACTCACTCACTTCTCTATCAATACAATCAAGTTCTGCCCTTCATTCCTTTCACTAGTCATATATTGTAAACAAACAATGAAATGGATTCATATTTATTGATATGATAAAATAATAAAATGCCAAAACATTACACTGCATCTACTGTATTTAATCATTCTGCTATAACCAGCTCATCATGAGTTTATCTGTCACTACACCAACTCTCTGAAGTATTCAAAGCTAAATAACAATGTGTTTCAAAACCTCTTCAAACAGTCTGTTACTCAATTAGCACTGAATCACAGCATTTCTATTGTAAGACAGTATAATGAGCTGTTCTGTCTGTGTTGTCTGTCATCAGCCAAAGTTCTGCTGTAGTTACAAGTCAATCAGATGGGCGAGAAAACATTGCAAAAACATGATTATTATGAACATTATTCATCTTTTATTTCTGTTTAATGTAGAAAACCAGAGAATAATATTGTTTTAAAAGTTTTAAATGTGTTCCTGTGGCTCAGTGGTAGAGCATTGCGTTAACAGTGCAAATGGTTGTGGGTTCGATTCCCAGGGAACACATACTGACTAAAAATGTATAACCTGAATGTATGCGTGTGTGTGTGTATGCGTGGGTGTGTGTGTGTGTGTGCGTGTGTGTGTGTGTGTGTGTGTTTGCGTGTGCGTGCGTGCGTGCGTGCGTGGGTGTGTGCGTGGGTGTGCGTGTGTGTGTGCGTGTGCGTGTGCGTGTGCGTGTGCGTGTGCGTGTGTGTGTGTAAGTCGCTTTGGATAAAAGCTAACAACAATTCAAATCTTATTTCATACTTCACTCATTCAAGACATGCAGTTTTTAAATGATTTAAAAGGTTTTTCTTGGTTATGTTAAGTTTGGAAGAAAACATTAATGGAATGTTCAATGTTATAACATTCTGGGAACGTTACTTCGGAATGTTTTCTGAACGTTCTGAAACAATAGCAACGTTTAAAACACAGACTAACGTCCAACTAAAATATTACAGAGAAACGTTCCATGAATGATGTATAAAGTGTGCTAATGTCTCAATAATGTTATTAAGGGCCAGATCATTTTGAACGAATGTCCTATTAATATTACTGGAAGAATATTTCATCATAACTTTGCCAGACCGTTCTGAGATCGTTCACTGTTAGCTCGGAACACTATATATATATATATATATATATATATGACTACATTTACATTTATTAATTTATTAATTTAGCGGATGCTTTTATCCAAAGCGACTTACAATTGAGGAATACAATAAGCGATGCATCATAAAGAGGCAAACAGATAAAGTGCTTGTAATACAAATGTCTAGGCATTGTTCAGAGCAAATTCTAGCCAGAGTTTAGAGAAAATAGAGCAAAGTTAAGGAAAGAGAGTGAAGGTATTTTAATTTTGTAGCACTGCTGACCTTCAGCATTACTGACCTGCTAAAAATGATTTCAAAGTGTAACTATACCAATTTAATAGATAGATATAGCTTATACCTAAACATATTTTAAAATCGCATCACTGTTTATGGACATGTGCCATGGTAAATTGCTCTTGAAGTGGGATAAACACCGGTGCATGAATATGGCAATTCTTTTTTAACATTGTTAATATCTAAGTATGTTGTACTAAGGTCGTCATATTATTATAGAAGTGAATGTATGGCATTGCGGTACATCATCAGTGTTACTTTATAAATGTAATAGGTTTAAAATGACATGTTACCCTATAAGTAGTAGTG
>CM049832.1:1883014-1973867 GCA_027422435.1 Schizopygopsis pylzovi | reverse complement strand
GTGGAGAGAAGAGAGAGTCATAGAGCCAATCAAGTGTATGCACTCACCACACACCAGCTACAGGTGGAGAGAGAGAGAGTCATAGAGCCAATCAAGTGTATGCTCTCACCACACACCAGCTACAGGTGGAGAGGAGAGAGAGACATAGAGCCAATCAAGTGTATGCGCTCACCACACACCAGCTACAGGTGGAGAGGAGAGAGAGACATAGAGACAATCAAGTGTATGCTCTCACCACACACCAGCTACAGGTGGAGAGAAGAGAGAGAGTCATAGAGCCAATCAAGTGTATGCGCTCACCACACACCAGCTACAGGTGGAGAGGAGAGAGAGTCATAGAGACAATCAAGTGTATGCGCTCACCACACACCAGCTACAGGTGGAGAGGAGAGAGAGACATAGAGACAATCAAGTGTATGCGCTCACCACACACCGGCTACAGGTGGAGAGGAGAGAGTCATAGAGTCAATCAAGTGTATGCTCTCACCACACACCAGCTACAGGTGGAGAGGAGAGAGAGTCATAGAGCCAATCAAGTGTATGCGTTCACCACACACCAGCTACAGGTGGAGAGGAGAGAGTCATAGAGTCAATCAAGTGTACGCGCTCACCACACACCAGCTACAGGTGGAGAGGAGAGAGAGACATAGAGCCAATCAAGTGTATGCGCTTCCCACACACCAGCTACAGGTGGAGAGGAGAGAGAGCCATAGAGACAATCAAGTGTATGCGCTCACCACACACTAGCTACAGGTGGAGAGGAGAGAGAGTCATAGAGCCAATCAAGTGTATGCTCTCACCACACACCAGCTACAGGTGGAGAGGAGAGAGAGTCATAGAGCCAATCAAGTGGATGGGGATTATTAGGAGGCCATGATTGACACGGGCCAGTAGGGGGGAATTTGGCCAGGACACTGGGGTTACACCCCTACTCTTTACGAGAATTACCATTAGATCTTGATTTCTCTGTAGTTTTTCATTTGTCACAGAAAATGTAATTCATTTCACAGATTACTTTTTCACTTCTCCATTACTGGTAAATAATGCTGGAGTACCTCTTTACTATTGGCCAGGCCATTTGGTGACAGTTTAAAGTTTGGTGCCAATCTAAAAGAAAACAAAATGCATCATGTTATTTTGTCATTAAAGATAAAAAAAATATATATATAACAACTATAAAAGCTTACTTTATTTTCGGCTTCACATCGAGCGGACTTATACTCTGCAACACAGATTGTTTCATAAGTTCAAATATATATAATGCACTAAAATATGTTTATGTTTTATGAAATGGATAGCTGTAATGTATTACTTTGTGAAATCTGTGAATATTTCAAAGTCAAAAATGCAAATGCTACCAACACCGCACATTGGACTTACAGGACTTATGGACATAGGTGAACCGACAGCAGATGAGTCTTTGAAGACAATGGAAGAACTTGATCTGGGCGTTTCAGATGAGCTTTTTGAGGAGTGTGGTACATCCTGAGATTTACTATGAAACAGATAAACAACATCTCTTTAAATTATTACATGCACATAATATAAACTTATATAAAGATGCATTGTTATTTTATTCATTTAAACTTACGATGTCTCTTGAGTTTGTAAAGAGCTGTCATCTTCAGAACTCTGTTAATTCAATACATGCACATTTATTAATAAACATAACATCATTGGACTATAAACATATCTGTATTTCTGAAGCGTCATGCCTGTGTGGTCCATCCAGATTGCTCATTAATTTCATTACAAGCGTGCTGAGCAGCATGTTGCTTCGCCTCTTTAGCACTCTTTCCTTGTCCTTCAGGGTATTCCTTCCCATTTAAGACAACTTTATATACAAACCTGAAAAAGAAAATATCAGTTTTTCGTTTTCAACTCAAAGGAATCTGCAGAGTTCAAGACTTACTCAGGGTTGTGCGGAGGGCCTCGTTTCTCCACTAGTTTGTAATCAAGTGCCTGGTTATGCTTCTGGCTGTAGTGATTGAGATGTGCCATGTAGTTGCTGTCAGGCGTGGTGCTTCGAGATTCATCAGCAAAACTCAAACTGGCACGGTCCAGGCTAGCGCTTTAATAAAGGACAAGATGTCAAAATAAACAGCACAATATAGAGTATAGTAATTAAAGGAATAGTTCAGCCAACAACTAAAATTAGCTGAAAATGTCCTCACCTTTAGGACATTCAAGATTAGGATGAGTTTGTTTCTTCATCAGATTTGGAGAAATGTAGCATTGCATCAGTGTCTCAGCAGTGGATGCTCTGCGGTGAATGGGTGCCGTCAGAATGAGAGTCAAAACTCCACTTTAGGTCATCCATTGCTGAGACAGTGATGCAATGCTACATTTCTCCAAATCTGATGAAGAAACAAACTCATATACATTTTGGATAACCTAAACGGTCAGCACAATTTTAAATATAAAAGCCAATTACTGTCAGTCATGATGTTGTTTATCATTTACCTACGTGACGCAACCTCTGACCTCTGTGTTCGATTGCTGTTGTCATCAAAGACCTTCAAAAATGAACAAGAACTAAGATTAATAAATGATTTAGAAGTGTTTTCATTGCTAGAATGAATACATTATCACAAAATTAATATTAATATTATATACATATTTTTAATATAGCGCACTCACAAAAATCTGTAATTTATAGCAATTAAAGGTTTTCAAAATTCTTAAATTATTTAAGACTTTAATTGTTATATTTAAATTAAAATATTTCAAAGTCAAAAATGCAAATGCTACCAACACCGCACATTGGACTTACAGGACTTATGGACATAGGTGAACCGACAGCAGATGAGTCTTTGAAGACATTGGAAGAACTTGATCTGGGCGTTTCAGATGAGCTTTTTGAGGAGTGTTGTGCATCCTGAGATTTACTATGAAACAGATAAACAACATCTCTTTATATTATTACATGCACATAATATAAACTTATATAAAGATGCATTGTTATTTTATTCATTTAAACTTACGATGTCTCTTGAGTTTGTAAAGAGGTGTCATCTACAGAACTCTGTTAATTCAATACATGCACATTTATTAATAAACATGACATCATTGGACTATAAACATATCTGTATTTCTGAAGCGTCATGCCTGTGTGGTCCATCCAGATTGCTCATTAATTTCATTACAAGCGTGCTGAGCAGCATGTTGCTTCGCCTCTTTAGCACTCTTTCCTTGTCCTTCAGGGTACTCCTTCCCATTTAAGACAACTTTATATACAAACCTGAAAAAGAAAATGTCAGTTTTTCGTTTTCAACTCAAAGGTTTCTGCAGAGTTCAAGACTTACTCAGGGTTGTGCGGAGGGCCTTGTTTCTCCACTAGTTTGTAATCAAGTGCCTGGTTATGCGTCTGGCTGTAGTGATTGAGATGTGCTATGTAGTTGCTGTCAGGCGTGGTGCTTCGAGATTCATCAGCAATACTCAAACTGGCACGGTCCAGGCTAGCGCTTTAATAAAGGACAAGATGTCAAAATAAACAGCTCAATATAGAGTATAGTAATTAAAGGAATAGTTGAGCCAACAACTAAAATTAGCTGAAAATGTCCTCACCCTCAGGACATTCAAGATTAGGATGAGTTTGTTTCTTCATCAGATTTGGAGAAATGTAGCATTGCATCAGTGTCTCAGCAGTGGATGCTCTGCGGTGAATGGGTGCCATCAGAATGAGAGTCAAAACTCCACTTTACATCATCCATTGCTGAGACAGGGATGCAATGCTACATTTCTCCAAATCTGATGAAGAAACAAACTCATCTACATCTTGAATGAGATAAAGGGTCAGCACAATTTTAAATATAAAAGCCAATTACTGTCAGTCATGACGTTGTTTATCATTTACCTACGAGACGCAACCTCTGACCTCTGTGTTCGATTGCTGTTGTCATCAAAGGCCTTTAATGCCAAAAAAAAAATCAAATGTCAAACAAACAAATAGATTAGAGCATTAGACAGTCCAAGGAGATAAATGCTGTATTACCTCTGCATCTTGTGTTTTGAGTAGCTCCTCATAAACACATTTTGCCGCTGCTTCTTTAGCATCTTTCTTAGTTTTTCCATAAGCCTCAGGAAACTCTCTCTCACCACAACCATACTTACAAACATAAGTACACAATCTGCAAAAGAGATAAGAATTAAGAGAGTTATTTAAGTGGCATTTATTTATCAGATTGTGCACATATTAATTTAAAACATACTGTACTTTTCTATCTTTTCTCAGCAGGACACGGTGAGTCAGAATAACAGGCATGTGTGCACATGTTGAAATACTCACTGAGTGATGTTTCCAGGATCCATCTTAGTGGACTCGCAAGACTTGAATGATAACTTGCTCTTCTGTGAATGTTCATTAAGCCAGCACGTATATTTACCCTGAGATACAGTCATATCGGTGGGACTGTTTTGAACAGATGATGTCGTCTGCATTTAGAGACAAATGCATTACATTTTAAACAAATGATCTAGATTGTAGAAAATAATCATTATAACGAAAATTGGTAACACTTTACAATAATGTGCCATTAGTAAAGCATTAATTAACAGTGAGCAAAACATTTGTTACAGTATTTATGAATGTTTGTTAACGTTAGTTCATACAACTATTCATTGTTAGTTCATATTACTAGCTCAAATCCATAAATCATATTAACAGATACAACAATCGATTAAATAAATTATTAAATGTTGAGATTAACAAGAACTAAGATTATTAAATGATTTAGAAGTGTTTTCATTAGAACTAATGCATTATCACAAAATTAATATTATATACGTATTTTTTATATAGCGCACTCACAAAAATATGTAATTTATAGCAATTAAAGGTTTTCAAAATTCTTAAATTATTTAAGATTTTAATTGTTATATTTAAATTAAAATATTACAAATTATTTATAATATTAAATATTACGTGTGTGTGTATTTTAAAACAATAGTAGTATTATTATACATAATATATATATGTATTTTGTATATTAAACATATAATGTAATATATATGCATTCTTAAAATTGAGCACTAATAATATATAAGTACATAAATACACGTGTATAAGAAAATGTATAACGATACCAGTGAAAATATGGTATTGTAGAATTTGTAGCATAAAAAAATAATATACACACACACACACACACACACACACACACACACACACACACACACACACACACACACACACACACACACACACACACACACACACACAAATAAACACTATTTATAACCTAACTTATATAACATATTTGTACTTACAGGTTCAGTATTTTGAGTGCTTGTTATGCCATCAAGGGCGTTCTTGGCAGCATTTTGCCTTGCCTCTTTCTTTGACTTCCCAGTGCCCTCAGTATACCGCTGTCTATTAACAATGGCCCTCATAGTGAACCTGATAATAACACACATTTGATTAAAAACAATCAAGTCTTTGTCTGATTTACACACACAGCACACTTCACTCATTTCTGCTGCAGTGCACATATAATGAATAACAGCTCCATACGTTTGGTTGTGGCTCGGTCCCTCAGTGGACACCTCCTCATACTCCACAGTGCACTGAGTCTTCTGCCGGTACTCGTTCAGCTGAGAAACGTAGTTCCCTGACAGAGACTCCATCGCACAGATTAAAAACGAACTCAAATAACAGACAGTGACAGAAGTTCACGAAGTGTTTACGTTGATCAGCACGTGAGCGCCACGCAGAACGTCATATCTTCAGCGGACGACCGTTAAAAGACGCATTACCGTGTTTTAAATCAATACAACACGGTATTAACAGCGTCAGATTACAACGACATCGATCACAGACACAAGTTCACTTTCATTTCTTCGTATCGTTTTAGATCGATAAGTTTCGATTTCCGCAATCCGACGTCATTGCCAAACATTGTATTGACCAATCAACGCCCGATCGTGTTGCTAGGCCACACCCACCTAAACATTTACCTAATTTTTAACTGTAGGAGACAATTTTATACATTTATTTTACTTTACTTTTTAGTCATTTAGCAGACGCTTTTATCCAAAGCGACTTACAAATAAGAAAAAGTAACTAAAACTATAAGTTAAAATAAAAATAAAGCTAAAACTAATCAAAATATTAAAACAACAAAAGGTATGAGGAGTATAACAATGAATTTTCAACTACTTATGTTAGTTTTTTTTAACCCTATTTGATTCTGTAAATATTAAATCTGGCAATAAATATACAGATAAATCATTTGTTTAATCTAAATGCTTAAAACATCACTATAAATATCAAACATAACTATAAAACCATAAGAAAATGTTGTGATGTTATGATAGGACAATATTTGGCCGAGATGCAACTATTTGAAAATCTGGAATCTGAGGGTGCAAAAAAATCTAAATATTGAGAAAATCACCTTTAAAGTTGTCCAAATTAAGTCCTTAGCAATGCACATTACTAATAAGTTTTGATATATTTATGGTAGGAAATTTACAAAATATCTTCATGGAACAAGATCTTTATTTAATGTCCTAATGATTTTTGGTATAAAAGATAAATCAATAATTTTGACCCATACAATGTATTTATGGCTTCTGCTACAAATATACCCCAGCGACTTAAGACTGGTAAAGTGGTCTTTTATTGTGACCAGCCTCAGGCACACCTGTGTAATAATCATGCTGTCTAATCAGCATCTTGACCTGTGAGGTGGATGGATTATATCGTTCACTAACACAGATTTAGACAGATTTGTGAACAATATTTGAGAGAAATAGGCCTTTTGTGTTTATAGAAAAAGTCTTAGATCTTAGATCTAAGAAAAAATGGGGGCGAAAACAAAAGAGTTGCGTTTATAATTTTGTTCAGTATAGCTTTCACTTGCTAAAAACAAAGTATTAATCAGATGACAGAAGGCATGGAGGAGATTGTGTGTGACAGGTTTGCAAAGTTGGATCATTTAGAGGCCTTGCGTATCAAATATACATATAAGCAGAGAGTGTGATTGGTTCCTATGTGGACGGAGACTGAGCTACATGACGTCACAGATGAGTCTGGAGGTCCTGAACACAGCAGAGAGTGTGATTGGTTCCTATGTGGACGGAGACTGAGCTACATGACGTCACAGATGAGTCTGGAGGTCCTGAACACAGCAGAGAGTGTGATTGGTTCCTATGTGGACGGAGACTGAGCTACATGACGTCACAGATGAGTCTGGAGGTCCTGAACGGAGCAGAGAGTGTAATTGGTTCCTATGTGGACGGAGACTGAGCTACGTGACGTCACAGATAAGTCTGGATGTCCTGAACGCAGCAGAGAGTGTGTTTGGTTCCTATGTGGACGGAGACTGAGCTACATGACGTCACAGATGAGTCTGGAGGTCCTGAACGGAGCAGAGAGTGTAATTGGTTCCTATGTGGACGGAGACTGAGCTACATGACGTCACAGATGAGTCTGGAGGTCCTGAACGCAGCAGAGAGTGTGATTGGTTCCTATGTGGACGGAGACTGAGCTACATGACGTCACAGATGAGTCTGGAGGTCCTGAACGGAGCAGAGAGTGTAATTGGTTCCTATGTGGACGGAGACTGAGCTACGTGACTTCACAGATAAGTCTGGATGTCCTGAACGCAGCAGAGAGTGTGTTTGGTTCCTATGTGGACGGAGACTGAGCTACGTGACGTCACAGATAAGTCTGGAGGTCCTGAATGGAGCAGAGAGTGTAATTGGTTCCTATGTGGACGGAGACTGAGCTACACGACGTCACAGATGAGTCTGGAGGTCCTGAACGGAGCAGAGAGTGTGATTGGTTCTGAAGGATGTTAATCCTTTTAAAATTATGTTAATCATGTACTGTTATATGAGTATAATCAGCATATCAATATGTAATCAGTTATTGAATGGGATTTCTTATTGGGGTTTTGAATGTGTTGCTTGCTGGGAATGTGGTGACTGTGAGCTGATATTGGTGTGTTTCTGTAGAGTGTGGTATGTGTGTGTGGGTGCGGTGGAATGTGCACACACACACATAACAAGATCAGATTACTTGGAAGAGCTAGGTTCTGGGTGGGGGTTCGATCTTTACAGCATGTTTTGCAGGGACCAAGAGACAAGGAAGCGGATTGGAGAGTCTGGGGATGGATCCCCCATCCAATGGGGAGGAGACACACGTCGACACCTACTATAAATATTCTGTTGGAATGTATTTCTGGGTTGGTTCTTTGTGAGACTTGGGTCTGAGAACAACCCAGCGCGCTGTTCTGATCAATAAATTTCAATACTTTTTATATTTCGCCTTCCTTCAATTTTTGATCACGCAGGACGTTTGAAGTCCAACAATTGGTGACCCCGACGTGATTGGGGAAAAAGGCATTAATCGTAAAAGTCCGGCGAGAACCGGAGTTCCGGGACGGAACGAACTTGAGTTCAACACACGGTGCACCGATTAAAATAAGGTAAGCAGAAACCTGTTAAATCAAATTTCTGCAAATTGGATATTCTAAATTTCTTGTGTTGAATTTGAATTGTATTCCGTCTCATTTTTTAATTAGTGAAGTGTTGATATATGTTGATCAGAATCTAAAGGAAAACTGAGGGGTTAAAGTCCGCCCAGTAAAGAAGGTAGTTACTGCAGATGAAAGAATCTGAGTAATGGCCGTATTTGGTAAAAGGTAGTTACTGCAGTGGTAAAGAATACCCTGAGTAAGCGGCCGTATTGTTTACCGGTTAAGGAAGGTAGTCACTGTGGGGTTGAATTCACCCAAGTAGACGGCCGTATTATTTATTGTAAGAGGAAAGGACTGTGGGGTTAAAATCCGCCAAGTCCAGTAGGTAGTTGCTGCAGGCGAAAGGATTCGCCTGAGTAAACGGCCGTATTTTTGTGTAAAATATAACAAGTATTGTGTATTGTGTGAAATAAAATGTCTGAATTTGAGAGAGAATGTGAGGAGTATGAATGTCCCCCAATTACAACACAGTGGGACAATGTAGTAGATATGTTACTGGCTCAATCGGAGCCTAAAAATCATAAAAAAGAAAAGAAAATTTGGGAGAATAAATGGAGTCAGATATGTATTGAAAACGGGTGGGATAATCCCGACAAAATGTCGGTGTCATTAGCACCAAAATTAGAGCTATGGAGAATAAAGAGCTTGTTAAGAACTATATAAGAGTTGAAAAAACTAAAATATACCATGAAATTGGCTTTGTCGGCTATTTGGACATCATCCAAGTTGCCGACGTTGTGATCCAAATTGTGAAACTGAATTTTTGATAAAGAAAAAGATCAAAACTGATTGATTTTTCATTCCCAAACAGAGATCAAATCCTGTTGGTATTTTTTCTTTGTCTGTGTCTGTATGTGTGTGAGAGACAGAGAGAGAGAGAAAGGGGGGCCCCACTGAGCGAGTGTGTGTGCGAGCCACTGTGTGTGTGTGTATGTGTGTGAGCGAATGTGTGTGGGAGTAAGCACTGCTGGCAGTGAAATTTAAAGGGGAGAAGGAGAGAAAAGGATGAAAAATCTCATCCAAAGCAGAGTAAAATGTACAAAGTTTATGAATATTATGGTAATCCAAATGAATGGAGCAATGAGAAAGATTAATTATCAACTAGAAAACACATTGGTATTATTTTAAAATATTTGAGAAAGTCTAAATTCTATAAAAAGTGATAAGTCCTCCGCCCAGCAAAAATCCAGGTGGAAATCAGGGGTCGGATACTTTTAGTGATCCTCGTCTGATGAGCCTGGTGAAGATTAACAATTAATTAAAGGCCTGGGATTAGAGAGGTAAATCACTGAAGGAAACAACAATAATAATAATAGTAGTAATAATTCATTATATTAAACAGGTTAATAAATCTGGCTTTCAAAGCTATCAAACTCCAGTAGAGTTCTTGGCAGCTAGAAATCCAGCCTGTAATGAAACAATAAGGGAGCTCTTAAGGAAGTGGGCAGAGAGAACAAAGAAATTGGCTACTAAGTGGCCAGGCAGGGGGAACATTTGATGTGGCAATGTGTAAAGAAATAGAGGTCTTGATAAAAAAATTACAAGACCAATTACACCTCCAAAAAGAGAAATGAAAAATGAGAATTAGGGGTATTAACCCTGTTCAAACAATATGGAATTAAAATTAATAAAATTGGAAAAACAAGAAAGAGAGAATAAAAATAATAAAACAAAAGAAGAAAGGCCACCTCCATATGCTCCTTCCTGCGATCAAGCAGTTAACCAAATGCCAATAGTACAGGGAAAAATAGATTTAAAGGGGCCAATATAATTTGAGGGATATCTACATGATGAAAATACAGAGGCTGAAAAAGAGCAGAGCTGCACGAGAGAAGTAAGGGGGGCAGTAGGGAAAACACACACACACTCACACAGCCATGAGGGAGGGGCTGGAGCAACCGAGAGCGAGGCTGAGAGCATCCACACCGCTGTCACAGCCAAGACAGAAAGAGAGGGAGAGAGAGAACAGCCCACAAGGAGGGAGACTTGAGATGCCTTCTGGGTCAAATTTGAACGGCTTCACAGATGAGGGATTTTGAGGAAAGTGCAGATATAGAGGGTACAGATAACGATGTGATGTTTCAAACCTGGTGAGACTGGATCAGGTTATTATTTAAGTATGGGAAAAGACACTTAGTATTTCACATTGATAGGACAGTTGATAAACTGCACAAAGATGAGGAGGAGCTAGAAAAGACAAAAAATCAACTATTAAAGCTAAAGAAAACCAAACAAATGTCCCAACAGTCTGTGAATGACCCACCTACCCCTTCAGTTATTCCCCCATATTTTGGGTATGATCAGGGAGCAACATACCAAACACCATGGTCACAGACGTGGTAGGGGTGGAGGGCAGCAGAGGGGTGCTTGTCATCTGTGTGGTGGCACTGATCATTGGAAAAATGAATGTCCCTCACAGCAGGGGGACGGCCAATTCACAGGGCCACCTGCAGGGGGATGGGGTCCTCTCAGAGGTGGACCTGGTGGTCGTGGCAGGGGACCACATGCCTCACGATACTCGGGGCAACAGCACCCGTCTCCAGCCAACCTACAGGCGCCTATGCACCCAACATGGGGCCCGGAGGGAGACGCGGGGGACTGTTGAAGGGGCCCACAGAGGACCACCATGAGGGGAATGGCTGAACCCCTCATGGAAATAGTGGTTGACAACAAACCACTAAGGGCTCTGGTGGATACTGGAGCTACATACTCCACTGTAACAAGAGGCATAATCACAGATAAAGATCTAAGTGATAAAACAGTGGGAGTCATGGGTTTCTCTGGTGGGTTAGAACATTGGCCAATGACAAAACAATTAACCGTCCAGGTTGTGAATCAAAGCCTGACACACTCATTTCTATACTTCTCGAATGCTCCTGTACCTCTGCTTGGAAGGGATTTACTTATTAAATTAGGGGCCAGTATTTTATGTTCACCACAAGGGGTAATAGTGACTTTTCCAGATGGCACACAGGTTGATTGCTCACAGACTGCACCAACAGGTTTTAGACAGAATGTTCTGTTAGGAGGGCCATTAAAGGAGGCAGCTGACATTTATTGGGTAGAATTAGACATTTCTACATCACTAATGAGTGTAGTGACCCTGTATAACAACCACCGACCATGGATAATGGACATAGATGTTTACCTACCACCCATTGACCCACTACACTGTACATTATTTTACGACAGAAATGACACAGTCATGTACCAAGAAATGTTTAATAGCATAGAAGGAGATAGATGGCGTCTCACAGGAGATGGCATATTCGTAGGGAAAGAAGGAGTTGTAGCCCCCATTGTTTTGACCCCAGAACAGCTAAAATGGTATGAAATGACAGATACAGCCGCCCCACACATCTCCATGGCAAACTAGAGAGCTAGGAGGTATGACAAAAAGGTTAAGGGCTGGTGCTGATGGGGAGCCCACTGACATCAACTTGGTATTGTATTCCCATACAGCCAATTCTTATTGGGTGACAGAAAAAACTGAGGATATGGGGGTACTTACACATAAACAAATTTCTAGGTGTCATGGAAGGGAACAGACAGGGACCAGAAGAGTTTTGATGTATGTCAATGTCCTGCTGGATGGTATTGAACAACGTCAACCTAGGCATGGCTAAAATAATTGAGAAAACATCACATATTGTTATGGGCCATCAATTAATGGTTCTTACCACTCATTCCGTCATGTCATTTGTAAATTCGGCAGCTTTCACCTTTTCACCTCTGCGGCAATGGAAATTGGCTAAAATCTGTGCACAGACCAAATTGACGTGGTTATCTGTCCTTCCATTGGTATTAATGTCTGTACGTTCCTCTGTTAACAGGATTCCTGGCTTTACACCCTTTGAGTTGCTTACAGGTCGTTCTTTTCCTGGACCTTCAACGCCACTGAGACCTGACCAAATCACACCTTTATCACACTGTGTTTATTTTGATAAACTAACTGCTCTGATTAAACAATTTTCCCAGCAGGTCACTGCAGACAATGAACCAGAACCGATTCCCCCGCCAACCGAGTGGGTCAGACTGAAAAAATTCCGTAGGAAGTGGAACGAGGCCAAATGGTCTGAACCCCTGAGAGTCACCTCAAGAACATTGCATTGTGTTCGCCTAGCAGGAAAAGGCGACACCTGGTATCATTTGTCTTCTTGTGTTGCATGTGACCCCCCTAGCAGGTCTTTGGCACAAACTGCAGTGGACCTGAGGTCTCAGGTCCAAGAGAGGGAGGGTGCTGGGAGTGAAAGTGCTGGAAAATTACAGATTGTACACAAGAAAGCAGATTGTACACAAGAAAGGTGACATTTTTTCAAGCCCACCACAAGAACCTTTGGCACATTGTGTAAGCGCAGATTGTGCATATGGTGCAGGTATTGCAGTAACATTTAAAGATAAGTATGGTGTGGAGAAAGTGAAAAAACAAAACAAAAAACCTGGTGAATGTGCAGTGACACAGGAAGAAGACGGCAGAACAATTTTTCATTTAATCACAAAAAGAAAGTGCACTGATCTCCCCACATACGGAGATTTTACTAATAGTTTAAAACACATGAGAGATTGGTGTGTAGAACATAGAGTGAAAAGTGTTTCCGTACCCCGTCTGGGGTGTGGTCTGGACAAACTAGACTTCCAAAGAGTCCAGAATATTTTGAGTAAAGTCTTTACAGGAATAGACATAGTTATAACCATATATTCATTATAATTAATTTCACAAGTTTTTATGAGTTTTATTTAATTTCATATAATCACGTTTTCATTAATTACAAGTGTATGATTTAAGGTTTTAATGTTTTAATTTTTTATACTGATTTTGTGTTTGAAGAAGGTACAAAAAATGAGACTGTGGGAAAATTGGCCATGTATGGGTTTCCTCCTCATCATCTCCATCACTATCGTAGGTATAATTTTAGGCATAGAAAAATTGCAACAAGACTCAAACGTAACCAGGCCTAAGAGATCACTAGAGAGGGACACGTGTCTGACAAAATATGGAGGTATAGAACTTGACTATGAAGAAGATTCAGCCACGTCGTTTACATTTGATATATGTTCAGTTTTTAATTGTCAGGGAAAGAATAGTTCATGGAGAGGATATGATGTACGCTGATAGGAGAGAAAGTAGTTGACATGAATAAAGGCACGACAGGGCAGTTAACAAACCGAAGAAGACGTCATGTGATAAGAAAACGTGGAGCAACTATAGACTTATCATTAAACAATCCCACATATATAGATGCCATCGGGGTCCCAAGAGGAGTCCCAGATGAATATAAATTAGCTGATCAGATAGCTGCAGGATTCGAAAACATACCTATTATTGCTGCCCTCTTTCCAATAACCCCTAACAAAAACGTTGATAGAATAAACTATGTACATTACAATGTAATGAGATTGGCTAACCTTTCCAGAGACGCAGTAAAAGGCCTGTCTGAACAATTAGCTCCTACATCACTGATGGCAGTGCAAAATAGATTGGCTCTAGATATGTTGCTAGCTGAAAAGGGAGGTGTGTGCCATATGTTTGGTGATTTATGTTGTACATTTATCCCCAATAACACTGCTCCTGACGGATCAGTAACTAAAGCATTAGAAGGGCTACGTGTGTTATCAGTAGAAATGAAAGAACATTCCGGAATAGGGACAGTGGCTGGACAGAGCGCTAGGTAAGTGGAAGGCACTGATAATGTCCATTGTGGTCTCAATTGCGGTCTTTGTAGCTATATTAGTAACATGTGGTTGTTGCTGCATTCCATGCATTAGATCCCTATGTAATCGTTTAATTGTAGCAGCAATAGAGAAAAAAGATATGACACCGCCCCCTTACAGTATGCCATTATTATCAGCATACCAAAGCCACGAGAGTGACGATGATGACGAGGAAAATGATGTGTGACCTCTTTCAGAGGTCAAGAGAGGGATTGAAGGATGTTAATCCTTTTAAAATTATGTTAATCATGTACTGTTATATGAGTATAATCAGCATATCAATATGTAATCAGTTATTGAATGGGATTTCTTATTGGGGTTTTGAATGTGTTGCTTGCTGGGAATGTGGTGACTGTGAGCTGATATTGGTGTGTTTCTGTAGAGTGTGGTATGTGTGTGTGGGTGCGGTGGAATGTGCACACACACACATAACAAGATCAGATTACTTGGAAGAGCTAGGTTCTGGGTGGGGGTTCGATCTTTACAGCATGTTTTGCAGGGACCAAGAGACAAGGAAGCGGATTGGAGAGTCTGGGGATGGATCCCCCATCCAATGGGGAGGAGACACACGTCGACACCTACTATAAATATTCTGTTGGAATGTATTTCTGGGTTGGTTCTTTGTGAGACTTGGGTCTGAGAACAACCCAGCGCGCTGTTCTGATCAATAAATTTCAATACTTTTTATATTTCGCCTTCCTTCAATTTTTGATCACGCAGGACGTTTGAAGTCCAACAGTTCCTATGTGGACGGAGACTGAGCTACGTGACGTCACAGATGAGTCTGGATGTCCTGAATGCAGCAGAGAGTGTGATTGGTTCCTATGTGGACGGAGACTGAGCTACATGACGTCACAGATAAGTCTGGAGGTCCTGAACGGAGCAGAGAGTGTAATTGGTTCCTATGTGGACGGAGACTGAGCTACATGACGTCACAGATGAGTCTGGATGTCCTGAACTCAGCAGAGAGTGTAATTGGTTCCTATGTGGACGGAGACTGAGCTACGTGACGTCACAGATGAGTCTGGAGGTCCTGAACGCAGCAGAGAGTGTGATTGGTTCCTATGTGGACGGAGACTGAGCTACGTGACGTCACAGATGAGTCTGGAGGTCCTGAACGCAGCAGAGAGTGTGATTGGTTCCTATGTGGACGGAGACTGAGCTACATGACGTCACAGATGAGTCTGGAGGTCCTGAACGCAGCAGAGAGTGTGATTGGTTCCTATGTGGACGGAGACTGAGCTACGTGACGTCACAGATGAGTCTGGATGTCCTGAACGCAGCAGAGAGTGTAATTGGTTCCTATGTGGACGGAGACTGAGCTACGTGACGTCACAGATGAGTCTGGAGGTCCTGAACGCAGCAGAGAGTGTGATTGGTTCCTATGTGGACGGAGACTGAGCTACGTGACGTCACAGATGAGTCTGGAGGTCCTGAACGCAGCAGAGAGTGTGATTGGTTCCTATGTGGACGGAGACTGAGCTACGTGACGTCACAGATGAGTCTGGATGTCCTGAACGCAGCAGAGAGTGTGATTGGTTCCTATGTGGACGGAGACTGAGCTACGTGACGTCACAGAAGAGTCTGGATGTCCTGAACGGAGCAGAGAGTGTGATTGGTTCCTATGTGGACGGAGACTGAGCTACGTGACGTCACAGAAGAGTCTGGATGTCCTGAACGCAGCAGAGAGTGTGATTGGTTCCTATGTGGACGGAGACTGAGCTACGTGACGTCACAGATGAGTCTGGATGTCCTGAACGCAGCAGAGAGTGTGATTGGTTCCTATGTGGACGGAGACTGAGCTACATGACGTCACAGATGAGTCTGGAGGTCCTGAACGCAGCAGAGAGTGTGATTGGTTCCTATGTGGACGGAGACTGAGCTACGTGACGTCACAGATGAGTCTGGATGTCCTGAACGCAGCAGAGAGTGTGATTGGTTCCTATGTGGACGGAGACTGAGCTACGTGACGTCACAGATGAGTCTGGAGGTCCTGAACGCAGCAGAGAGTGTGATTGGTTCCTATGTGGACGGAGACTGAGCTACATGACGTCACAGATGAGTCTGGAGGTCCTGAACGCAGCAGAGAGTGTGATTGGTTCCTATGTGGACGGAGACTGAGCTACGTGACGTCACAGATGAGTCTGGATGTCCTGAACGCAGCAGAGAGTGTGATTGGTTCCTATGTGGACGGAGACTGAGCTACGTGACGTCACAGATGAGTCTGGAGGTCCTGAACGCAGCACAGTCAGGACTTCATAGAGACACTACATGTTTGGAAGTTTCACCGTGACCTCTCCCTCTCCTAGGTCTTTAAAAAATGTGTTTAGTGAAAAAATGATACATCCTTATGGAAATATGATTATATTTTGTAATTGTCATTTAAATCAAGGTTCAAAGTTCTTTTTATTCGTCACATACACAATTATACAGAATATAATCAGTAGTGAAATATAAGTCAGGTCCGCTCAATGGACAGTGCAAAATACATAACACAACACAAGAGAATATATATAAATATAGGTTAAAAAAAGAAACAAAAAGTAATATGTGCTCTAAAATAAAATGTGCAATACAGTATACTGTGGACTTAATAAATAATAATATAAACAGGGATGTGCAAGAGGAATGTGCAAACGGGTTGGACCGGGTATGTACATGTAGCAGCAATACGTATGATGAGAATAGTGAATGTTTTACAGTTAATAATGAGACTTGTAAATGTTTATGAAACTGGGTTTGTATTAAGGAGCCTGATGGCCTGAGGGAAGAAGCTCCTCCTCAGTCTCTCAGTTTTTGCCATCATGCTCCTGAAGTGCTTGCCAGATGGCAGTAAACAGAAGAGATGGTTGCCAGGGTGATTTGAGTCCTTGATGATTTTAGCAGCTCTGCTGCTGCAGCGTTTAAGGTAGATGTCCTGCAGAAAGGGGAGAGCAGACCCTGAGATGCGCTCAGCTAAACGCACGACTCTCTGTAGAGCTTTACAGTCCTGGTTTGAGGAATTACCATACCACACTGAGATGCACTGAGTCAACAATTCAATAAATCTGAATAATTTTCAAATTGTTTGTCATAAAGCAACATCTCAGGAAAATGTTACCTTGAATCTTGAACCTTGAAACCTACTGCAATTTTCTAGTGAGAGTAGATTTCTTACCTATTCTCATTTCGGAAAGTCTGGATGATGGATGCTACAGTGTACCTGCTCAAATGTGGCTGTACTCTTTGCCCAGCCTCCCTCATTGTTAGAACATGGTTAACCACATGATCAACCAAAGTGGCTCGGATCTCATCAGAGATTACGGTCCTTGGCCTTCCTCGTCCTCCTCCTCTTACTCTCACTCCTCTGGCTCTGTCTCTGTTTCCAATGTTGGCATCCATTGCTCCAAAACAGAAGAGCTCACCTGTTGCCCTTTTATGCTAAAGCTCTGATTGCTAATTGTAAAACTGTGTGACGGGTGTTTGCCCTTGTGACGAGTCAGTGTGCATATTTGAATGGCAGTGTGTTCCTTGTGAAAACAAGATATTTTCTGCATGAAAATTGTGCCAAAAGCAGAGAATTGTGTGTAGTGTTTTGAAAAAAGTGTGTTTTAGAACTGCAATTTGAGTGTAAAGCAGGAACTGTGCTTGTAGTTTAGCAGAATTGGTTCAGGGGGTTGGTGAATGAGTTACATGTTGTGGTCATTGTGTCTCAAGTACCAGAATTTGAGTGTAAACAATTGAGAAAAACTGTAATAATACTAAAAACACAGGGGGGAGGGGGACATATACAATGATTAGAAAAAAAAAAAAAATCTAAATAAAAATGGTTAAAAATTTTAAATAAACAAACATACACCTGGATTTTTTTTCAGATATAGATTGTATTAATAATCAGCCAATGTTTGAGTTTACAAGGCAAAATGGTTCCCTCCCAAATGACAGCATTGAAATACAATTCAAATATAACTCTGTGGTCGTTTTGTCATTGTAATATGAAAGAAAATAACAATTTCTTACAAAATGTGAGTTTATTATTTTATCCAGTGTCAGAACACATGATGTTGATATTAATGACACATTATCTTTTCATTCCACGCATCATAAACCGTATATTTGTCAAGAAAAACTGACAGCTTAAAGTCAGCTTGAGCAGAAATCTTCCCCGCCAGCACAAAATTATTTCACATTACATAATATTGCATTTCAGTTATAGTTATGATACACTGTAACCAAACAAACTGCAGCTTTGATGATCTTTTAGCTGCAATTACATTTCAGATGTAAATCCATGTTCATATAATGCAGCTCACATAACACAAATGTTGTGAAATTTCATTCGTCTTGGGATTTCTAAAAGTAGCCTCACAACGTTAATAAAATATATTTTTATGATGAAAAACAGAATGAGACTCAACTTTTGAAACTTTTACAATATTTAAGATATACTAGAAAAAATCTGGACGTTATTTCACATAATTTTTGATTAAATCACTCCCCAAATATGCAACATTGCATAAGTTTATACTATCACCTAAATCAGAGAACATGAAATAGTTCATTAGATCATGAATAAATCAAAATAGTTCATTAGATCATGAATAAATCAAAATAGTTCATTAGATCATGAATAAATCAAAATAGTTCATTAGATCATGAATAAATCAAAATAGTTCATTAGATCATGAATAAATCAAAATAGTTCATTAGATCATGAATAAATCAATGAAATCATCATAATGAAAAAGCGTTTGCTTGTTAAAAGTACTCAGTGGTAATTCATTCTTTTGACCGGACCCGAGCAGACTGCTGGAACCGTTTCTATATCTAAACATCTCAGGTGGTTTTCTGGTTTAACCGATTCTGATCCAGAGAGAAAAACTTCTCCAGGGTTTCTTTTAACTCTTTTGCATGTGGCCTATGCTCTGGTGAATTCGACAACATCTCCGTGATGAATTTACTCTGAAAAAGAAGCATAATAATGTTCAAATAATAGGCTAAACTCGGTCCAGTCAATATTTATCATGTAAAACCAAGTTCCTCACCTCAGTTTTATAACGGTCACTGAACCCTTCTGGAAACCGTTGACCTCTCAGATTCTTCCACAGCTGCAACGTCAGGGGACAATCATTTACACATTAAAATCATTGTTTTTGTTTTGTTTATTCATCAGAACAGATTTGAAGAAATGTGTCTCTGCATCAGTGTCTCAGCAATGGATGTTCTGCAGTGAATGGGTGCCGTCAGAATGAGAGTCTGATAAAAACATCACAATAATCCACACCACTCCAGTCCATCAGTTAACATCTGGAGAAGACAAAACCTGAAACAAATCCATAATTAAGACGTTTTTAACAAACCATTGCTAAAATATGAGTCCATAATCCATAATAACCTTTCCTCTAAAGTCCTGTATTTGTTTAGAGCTGTTTTGGCAAGTAAACGCTGCTTGATCTGTGCAGATTTCTCTCCTGATTCACTTTTTTGGCTGGAGGAAGCGTTATTATGGATTATGGACTTAATGATGGATTTGTTTCAGCTTTTGTCTTCTCCAGATGTTAACTGATGGACTGGAGTGGTGTGGATTATTGTGATGTTCTGTTGGCACCCATTCACTGCAGAACATCCTTTGTGATGAAGAAACAAACACTTGGATGAACTGAGGGTGAGGATATTTACTAATGTTTTATTTTTTGCAAATACAGGTAATAACGGTGCTTATAATACTGTCATGAAATACTACTGACCTTCTCTCTTTCCATACCAGTAGATATTTTCCAGATCATCTCAAACCATACGAGCCCAAGGGGAAAAATGTCTGTTTTTTCATCATATTTCTTCTTATATTCCTAGGGAAAACAATTCATGTTATTAATTCATTTATTTATTTAGGAAAAAAAGCACCCAAAATGTATGTCTTCTGGTGTAATTATTTCTCTTAGAGACAATAAAATGCGTCACCTGTTCAGGACTCATATAAGTTTCTGTTCCTCTGTTTGACCTCTCTATTGGGTCACCGTTTTGACCGGTCTGAGCCGCCACCAGCCCTAAGTCTCCGATCTTCACTTTGCCATCAGCGCCGAACAGTATGTTATCAGGCTGAAAGGAAAGCACACATGGGTAAAATGATCATTTGTTTAAAACAAGTTAAGCTGCCCCCCCCCCCAGAAATAAAACTGAAATACCTTCAAGTCTCTGTGGATGAGCTTGTTTGCATGGATGAATTCCACTCCAGTGATAATTTGATAAAATGTTTGATGGATTTCCACTATGGTTCTCTGTTTTTCCATATAATTTCTGGCATTTATCCAATCAGTCAGTGTTCCTCCTTCACAGAACTCCATCTGAATTAATAAATATGTCTTGCTGCTGAAATAAGAGAGAGAGGAAAACAGGCATGTCACATGGGTCAATATTTAACATTGCAATGTACAGTATTGCCCTAAATGAGTCATATCATCATATGTCTCTAAAAGTTTGTGTATAATGTCAGTCAGTGTTTCTTGCACCAGATCATATTTTTTGTTTTAAATTTTGATTTTTCACTCTTTTATCTGAATTGAGATTACATTGTAAGCAAATCATCTGCAAATTTGAGACAAATAATTTTTAGATTTAACAGGATTATTCATGACACATTATTTTTAACTGTAAATACATTGATTTATGCTGGTGAAATATAGAAATAAATCCCTTCCATGACCATGTGTTTCGCTGCTGTGTCTCCTTGAATGTGAAATGAACAGCAGTTACTCAGGGTTTGCCGTTTGGCTTCATATAGTTTAAACTGCTCCACCCTTCAATAACCGCTTCTTTCATCAACTTATGACTGATTCATAATTTAGATTCAATGTGTAACTATTCAGATCAGACTGAAATGCACAGGGATTTTTTTCTTTTCTAAATAAACTTCAACTCATTTCTAAAACTGTTATTCTTCATACA
The DNA here is from genome assembly GCA_027422435.1 of Schizopygopsis pylzovi. Classification (NCBI taxonomy): domain Eukaryota; kingdom Metazoa; phylum Chordata; class Actinopteri; order Cypriniformes; family Cyprinidae; genus Schizopygopsis; species Schizopygopsis pylzovi. Next base: position 1,952,748 of record CM049832.1, on the reverse strand, counting down.
CTGTGAAAAAAAAAAAAAAAGTAGAGAAAACTTATAATTTTAAGGCAACCGGCTCCAGCAGATTTTTGAGTTCCCTTTCAGTCGGTCACTCCGAGTCACGTCGGATGACCGACGAATTGGGATCTCGCCAGAGAGACCTATCCACTTCGAGTGTAACTAAACGAGCCAATGGACATTGGCATGCGATCATTGCATCCAGCTGCCGCTGATTACAGCGTGAGTATAAGAGGCAGCCGGTGCAACGCATTAATCATCCTTTCGCTTCGGAGCCGAGCGGTGGTGCTTCACTACTGCTCTTCCTGTCCTGCGAGTGAGAAGCTTGAGCGAGTGCGGGCGTTACGGCACAGCAGCGGTGGTCGCGGTCTCACGGGAGAATCAACATCCGTGAAGACAGTCACACCAGGAGTGTGCGGTGGCCAGCTCCCCTGCGTGCTTCAGCACTGAAAGAGCAAAATTTCTCTGCAAAACACGGGTGATCGCGTCTTTGTAAAGATGTCTTATCACCCGTGCGTTTCTGGGTGCGGTCGATCTCTGGCGCCTCAGGACGGTCACGATCGCTGCCTCACGTGTCTGGGCATTCAGCACGCTGAGGAGGCTTTCGTGGATGGTTCATGTTCTTCTTGTGGGGACATGACCATCTCGGGAGTTGCGCAATAGACTCCGCTGTGTCAAACATGGCGGGGTCCCTCTGCCTCTGCCGTGATCTGGCGTTCGCCCTGGCACACGGGGCGGCACAGCATCCGGGGGAGTCAGAGGTGATCTGAGGATTACGGTGAGGGCTTCCCCAAGTGGAGTTCCTCACCCCTCACGCACTCCGCAGCCGGCGGGGGTACTGTTGGTTCGGACTGGGGCCTCTACTGAGTGGGGTACCCCACCCGTTTCCTTCGGTGCCCCCCCTGATGACCAGATGTCAATCGCTGCATCGGAGGGCGAGCCCTCTCTCTCCGGGGATGACGACTCGGCTGCGTTGCCCCCTTCGATGTGGTAGCATTGTCCGAGCCAGACCCAGAGATGACGGCTATGCTTTCCCGGGCCGCCGAGAACGTCGGGCTCGTGTGGAATCCTCCACCGCGTCCCGACCCTTCTAGGTTGGACGAGTGGTTTCTCGGGGGGGGGTTCGCGCTGGTTTTCAGCGCCCCCCTCCGGTGCCATTCTTTCCGGAAGTGCATGAGGAGCTTACAAGATCATGGAAGGCACCTTTTACTGCCCGAAATAAATCTTGTGGCTCCTCCCCCCTCACCACCCTCGATGGTGGAGCCGCTTTGGGGTACACGGGCATCCCCTCTGTGGAGCGGTCTGTGGCCATGCAATTGTGTCCAACAGTTGCTTCCACTCTGCGGGGTGAACCGTGTCTCCCCTCACGGGCCTGTAAGTATTCGTCAGGCCTCACTGGCGGTGCTTATAGAGCCTGTGGGGAGGCGGCTTCTGCCCTACACACCATGGCGTTACTGCAGGTCCATCAGGCCAAAGCACTGAGAAACCTGCACGAGGGTGGGCACGACCTGGCGGTTCTACATGAGCTTACGTGCTGCGATGGACCTCGCGCTCCGAGCGACGAAGGTGACCGCACAGTCTCTGGGTCGTGCGATGTCCACACTTGTGGTCCAGGAGCGCCATCTCTGGCTGTGTCTCACTGACATGAAGGAGCAGGAGAAGGTACAGTTCCTGAATGCTCCCGTGTCACAGACCGGCCTCTTCAGCGACGCTGTCGAGAGCTGTGCCCAGCAGTTTTCGGCAGCACAGAAGCAGACTGAGGCGATCAAAACACATCATGCGCCGGTGGAAACCCGCTGCTGCTTCCACTCCGGCTGCAGCCTCTCAGCCTGCTCGTCGCCGTGGGCGCCCCCCTGTGGCCGCCCCCGCTCCCACGCCGCGGCAGCAGCCTTCCACCGTGTGGCGGCATGGAGCCGGTCACAGGCAGGACGCCCAGCCCGTCCAGGACCCCGCCAAACCCAGCGGCAAGCGCAAGTGCAAGAGGCCCTAAGACGGGCGACCCAGAGATGGAGAGAACTGCTTGTCGGGAGATGGTGACCGCACCACTCCCTCCCCCGGAGGAGGGCCGGGTGGAGAATCCTTTGTTTCGTTTTGTTTTTGTTCCGCCGCTGGCCCAGCAGCCAGCGGTACCCAAAACTTTAATAAAAGAGCAGTTTCCTCAGTCTCTGGGTCTCAAGAGGAGGAGCGTGGTGTACCGTGCATCACGGGATCACTTCCCTCCTCCTCTCTCGCCAGGCAGTGGGGGGTTGCCCAAGGGCACCCCTCCTGCCCATTTGTGGAACCGGGTAAGGGCAGTAGCACTCAAGCCCCCGCTACAAGTCATCACACGCAAGCCGGGCTCCTGTGTTTCCCCCCACACGAGGAGGAATCAGGTGAGTGTTACACTACACACCCAGACCCCGCCCCCTGCCATCACAGGCCAGGCCGTCACAGGCCCCGGGCCGGGTCCCTGTGTTCCACATCGCTGCCCCACCACGGGTACGTCGGTGACCCCGTTGGTGCCGCTGGCACGGTCTCTCGGAGCCTGGCTAGCGCTCCCCAGTCCGTCTCGGTGGCTCCTACGGACCATCAGACTCGGCTATGCGATTCAGTTCGCCCGGCGTCCCCCCAAGTTCAGGGGCATCCGGTTCACTTCAGTCAAGGCCGCCGATGCTCCTGTCTTGCGTGCGGAAATCGCAGTCCTACTGGCGAAGGACGCAATAGAGCCGGTCCCTCCAGCCGATATGAGGTCGGGGTTGTTCAGCCCCTACTTCATTGTGCCCAAGAAAGGTGGTGGGTTACGACCGATCTTGGATCTGCGAGTTTTGAACCGTGCACTTCACAAGCTGCCGTTCAAGATGTTGACGCAGAAACGCATTTTTGGGTGCGTCCGTCCCCTAGATTGGTTTGCAGCGATCGACCTGAAGGACGCATACTTTCATGTCTCGATTCGCGTTCGAGGGTCGGGCGTATCAGTACAAGGTCCTGCCCTTCGGGCTGTCCCTGTCGCCTCGCGTCTTCACCAAAGTCGTGGAGGCGGCCCTTGTCCCCCTGAGAGAACAAGGTGTGCGCATTCTCAACTAACTCGACGACTGGCTCATACTCGCACAGTCTCGCAGGCAGTTGTCTGCACACAGGGACCTGGTGCTCAAGCACCTCAGCCTGCTGGGCCTTCAGGTCAACTGGGAAAAGAGCAAACTCGTGCCTACGCAGAGGATCTCTTTTCTCGGCATGGAGTTCGATTCGGTCAACCAAACAGCACGCCTCACCCAGGAACATGCTCAGTCAGTGCTGAACTGCTTCAAGACCTTATCAGGCAGGACGGCGGTTCCACTGAAACTCTTTCAGAGGCTCCTGGGGCATATGGCTGCAGCTGCGGTGACAGTCCCGCTCGGTCTGCTCCATATGAGACCGCTTCAGCACTGGCTCTATGGCCGAATCCCGAGGTGAGCGTGGAAACGCGGCACTTACCGGGCTCAGATTACACCGGCCTGCCGCAAGACCTTCAGGCCGTGGTCAGATCCCTCGTTCCTTCGAGCAGGAGTGCCCCTGGAGCAGGTATCCAGACATGCTGTGGTATTCACAGATGCCTCGACCACAGGCTGGGGAGCCACGTACAACGGGCACGCAGTATCAGGGGTTTGGACGGGTCCCCAACTGCATTGGCATATCAATTGCCTCGAGTTGCTAGCAGTACGCCTTGCCCTGAGCCGTCTCAGAGGGCGCCTTCAGCGCAAGGACGTTCTGGTCCGTACGGACAACACTGCGACCGTTGCGTATATCAACCGGCAAGGCGGTTTACGCTCCCGTCGCATGTCGCAACTCGCCCGCCACCTCCTCCTCTGGAGTCAGAAGCATCTGAGGTCCCTTCGTGCCATCCACATCCCAGGAGTGTTCAATCGGGCAGCCGACGAGCTGTCTCGAGCAGCACTTCCAGGCGAGTGGAGACTCCATCCCCAGGCGGTTCAGCTGATTTGGGGACGGTTCGGAGCTGCTCAGGTCGACCTGTTTGCATCTCCAGAAACCACCCACTGCCAGGAGTTCTACTCCCTAACCGAGGCAACGCTCGGCACGGACGCACTGGCACACAGCTGGCCCCGGGGCCTGCGCAAATATGTGTTCCCCCCAGTGAGCCTACTAGCACAGACACCGTACAAGATCAGGGAGGATGAGGAGCAGGTCTTGTTAGTGGCTCCATATTAGCCCAACAGGACTTGGTTCCCGGAACTCATGCTCCTCGCGACAGCCCCTCCCTGGCCAATTCCTCTGAGGAAGGATCTGCTTTCTCAGAGACGGGGCACCCTATGGCACCCGCGTCCGGACCTTTGGAAACTCCACGTATGGTCCCTGGATGGGACGCGGAGGTTCTAGGTGACCTACCCCAGGAGGTAGCACTCACTATCGCTTCAGCATTGTGTAGAATATCAAGGACCGAATAATTGGCAAATCAAGATTCGATCGAAGCATGGTTGAAACATGAGAAGCCGAATTCCACAAGACAACAGCAGAAAGTCATAAATCAGACCCCCAGCCCGCCTGAATACACCCTGACCAGGTTTCGAGGACAAAGGCTAAAATTCCTGGGTTCACAAAACCTGTAAAATCATCTTAAAGGACTTTCATTCTCATTGTTAATGAAAATAATAATTTATAGGCATAACTGCATATTATGTATGTGACCCACAAATTTGAATATCCTTGTTTTAATCATTGTGTTTATCGTGCTTTTAATTAGTATTGACTAGCTAAGCCTTAAGGGTTAATGTCATGTTTAGTATGTATGAGCGTGATAATTCCAGCTTTGAACATTTCTTTTAATTGATTTCCTGTCAAATGCATCATATTCTGGCTATAGAAACCACATTCAAAAGGATATTTTGCAAGAGAATGTAAAATTCGAGCAATGTGACTGGCCATGACATGTTAATTTATTAAGTGGGTGGAGCTACAAAGCGGCACAAAGAGTCAGCATGGGATCTAATTGGTCAAGACAACCATTGGGAGGTCCCTAAAAGGCCGAGAATAAATACTAGGACACCCCCTTGAAATCGCTCTCTTCAGCCATGTGCTCTTCAGCCTCTCTTAACTTCTCCTTGGAACTCTCTCTCTCTCTCCGGAAAATGAACTCTCTCTTCAGTCATGTGCTCTGACCACACCCAGCCAGTTGCTACCATGATGAGAAGAAAAGCCACCTAGTCTTTACATCCTTTTATTCTTTGACTTTAGTTTATTTTCTTTCCGTGAGTTCGTGTGCTAAGTTACGTTTGCCAGCGGAAACAAGCCCAAGACTCTGCAAAACCAGCCAACGCCCACTTCCACGACTCCTGAACTCTAAGCCAATCAGCGACTTCGGAGAAACCCTTTCCCGCAAAGACGGAGGACAAAGGGAAATCTTTAAACACAAAAGCAACGCAAGTACAAACCCCAGACTTTGCTGAAACTGGTGTAATATTGAAAATAGATTTTAGCCTCATTGAAAACTCAATGCGAGTGTTAAATCAGTGATTGATGGTTGTTCAGGTTTATGCAATTGCACATCTTGCTGTAAACGTGGGATATCAAATTCGCATTCTTTTAATCTAATCCTTTCCTCACTTTCTCTCTTTCTGCAACGCGTGAATGTGTGAATGCTTGTGTTCATATGTAGATTAGTTTACATGTCTTAGATTTATATAAATAAAGTCTTGTTTATATTGAAAAGAGAAATATCTTGTGTTTTGTGCTCATAAGTTAATGCCTTAATCTGTCGATTTTGTTACCGTGCTATTTAATAGTGTTTTCACTATATTTTGGGATTTTAATATCCAGTGCAGAGTTTGTTATACGGCTTGTTCGGTGAATCGCCGTGAAACAGTGAGTCTGTTCAAATTCCCTATAAAATCATTAATGATTCCCTTTGAGCTAAATTGACCTGTTTCCCTTATAACAATATATATATTATATGTTATCATTACATATTGGTGGAGGAAAATGCGGGCAGATTAATCTAAATTATGAGCATAAACCAAGTTATTTAATCTTTTATATTCTTACGGATGAGATCTGAGATCGAGACTGGTGTGTGTGTGCGTTTGTGTGAGTGACGTCAGCAGCGCGCGCCTCCTTGAATGAATGAGCACAGAGAAGGCTGTAACTCGAGTCAGCCTCTCCTTTGTTTAACTGCAGTAAGGGAACTCAAAGTTAACAGTTAAGATCGGAGAATAAGGTCGGATTTGAGCGTTTTCCTCTCTTCTTGTAATGCCTTGTTTTATAGCTGAATTAATGTCCTGCGTGTTCCAGGTCATCTAATAGCTATAATTTAATCCCAAATCTCAGTAACTGTTAGCCGCACGAAGCTAAACTGCAGTAATTAAAAGGGAAATAAATCAGTGGATAAAGAATAGTTTTGAGCGTGTTCCTCAATTCTATTTATCAAAGCCTTATTATTCATAGTTTGATCGTCAGTGCGTGTTCCATTGTCAGATCTATGATTCCCCGGGTTAAACATTAGAGAATAATGCAAGCCTGTTTGTGCACACTGCACACAAAGTTAATTATATCTCGCGAAAACACTGCGCGTGTCCGAGAGTGATTTGAATGGGAGCTTTAAAAGCTTTATCAAGTAAAGTTTACCTTTGAACCAACAGCGAAGAAACCCTGTTGTGTTTATGTCCATATAAACGGACACGGGCTTGTGATTCACTGTTTCCTCAACCGCAGCACGGAGCTATTATTTGAATAAGGTTTAAGTTTAACTCTGAACGAACTGAAAGTTTAAGCGCCACATCGCAGAACAAGCGGTGTTGTTATTTGTACAGTGTTGAGATGCGCCAACATTTAATGTAACATACTTCCGGAGCGACTTTGAACTGCGCACGCGCAGTACATCGATGCTTTTGTAAACAAGCTCCATGCTGTTGCTAATGGCACGGTGGTGTTTACATTGAAGTCTATGCTAAAGCCATTAGCCTCAAAGGTTAGAAGTTAGCATTAACCTCCAATGGTTGAATAAAGTGTGTGTTTTGAAAAGCTAAAGTGGTTTAACCCGTCAAACATTTAAACTAATATACTTGTTGGTCTTTCTCTTCCCTATTTCTCCCTTTTTACCACTTATTTGTAGTTCTACTAGAAAGGAAAATACTAGTTCAGAATTATTAATTGTGCCAAATTCAAATTTAATTAAAACATTAAATTTATTTGGAATCATTCTAATTTTCCCCCTCATATTATTAATATGATCCTTCCTTCTAGTATTCCCTTTTGGGCATAATCATTTTAGGTACAAATAAGTATTGAACTTTAAAAGTTTAAGTAAACTTATTCTACCTAATTGATTTATTACCCATTTAAGTAGATTCTATTCAGACTTATACTCACTCATTACTTTATTGCGTTTTACCCCTAATTCTTCCTGTTTTGGTTATAAACATAACCACTATTTTATTTACTTATTTCCTCATTTACTTAATTTCATATTTGCTTATTTTGCCTGTTTATTACTTTACAATTTTACTTTGTCTTACCATTTCCTTTCCTCTGTGTATCCTAGCTTGGGAACGACCCACCTGAGCCTTAATAGGACGCATTGTTATCCCTCGCTACGAGTTCAAATAAATTAGAGAGACAAATCTCTTTTACCCAAAATTTATTTTTGTTGATAGTTGTGTAGCAACTGAAAACAACACTATACGCGTAGTCGGGCATAACTGCTTGCTAGTGGACCGATCCACTCAACTTACTGTCTCTTTCTCTTCCCTCCTGTTCTATCCTCCTTTCTTTCCTCTTCACTTTTCACATTTGTAGGGACCTGTAAGAACCATCAATCAATTCTAAGTGTATGAGATATACAATCCTGTCAAAAGGCGAATCATCCTAACGAATTTGATTGCAATCAAACCTACTTCTGTTCTTCTTAACCTCCCTATATTTAAAACGCAATCCAAATTTGAACAACTCATGCAACGCTGAGATCAATTTTAATAGAGATAAGTGTTGAGCAACTGTCGCCTTCGCAGCCTCCCTGGTGAGCGGTCCCAACTGTAAGGTGTTGCGTTGTCAATTCTGTCAGACTAAGAAAAGAGATATCAGAATTATTATTATATTCGTTTGTCTAAGACAAAGATTTGATAATATTGTTTGCCTCCTTGATAACAACATTTAATAATAAAAAAAAAGGAAAGAATTTTCTTCATTTGAAAAAAAAAATAGAAAAGGAATTGTTTTTTTTTATTAAATTTGTTTTTCACCTTTTTGTCTCTTTTCCCTCTTCCTCATTAGAGTGACGAAGTCTTCACATCGCTAGTCTACCTAGATACTCTGAGACCAACACAGTGATCACCACACTTCACCAGTGGTTCAGAATCACTGACATAACACTTAGTTGTCACACCCCACATAAGCTTCCACTCCACACAGATCTGTGTCAGTCTCTCTTCTCCCCAGCGTGCCAACATGCCGCAGACTGCAGACCCCCTTGCCCAAGGAGAAGATGTGAACACTTGGCTGAGAGGCACGACAGACAGCCTCACCCCCAAGACGTTTGAACTGTTATTATTTTTAATAATAATCGTAGTCCTGAGAAGATTCCTGACACAAGATTCAAGCCAGAATAACAACCATGAGGAGCTAGTCAAAATTGCCAGCTCCCTAAGCTATGCCTTCACGACCCAGCTGAAACTGAGCGACAAGCACATCACCCACCTTCAAGAGGAACTGACATGTGCTCAACGTCGCATAGACAAGCTGGAAGTGAAAGTTCAAGATCAACTCAAAGCACCCAACGAGAGCGAGCAGGAAACAACGGAACAAGTTAAGGAGCTCCAAGCAGCCCTGACAGCAGCTCAGCTCGACCAACATGCAAAGGCTGCCCAGGAAGACCTGGTAAACAGACTTCAGTATGCCAACCAGCTACTAGAGAAAGCCAAGCATGACATCAGCAACAAGAATGCTGAAATAAGTGCCCTGAAGGACCACCTTGAAAGGTACAGAATTGAAATGGACAATCTGACCCCACAACTAGACGATACCAATGATCAGCTCTACATGGTCAGAAGAGGACTCAAACATGCTTATGCGCAGAAGCAAGAGCCAAAGCGAGAGAAACCACACTCAGCCTCACCACTGCTGAGCAGAGCAGAGTCCCATGTCCAAGAACTCGTATACAGCGAAAGAAGCGAAGGGCCACAACCCAAAACCTCACCTGCCTTCGCCACAGAACTCTTTCCTGTCAACGAAAGAAAACCTCCCATCCAAGCAGACCTTGGAGCTGCACCTGGGATGACCATCAAAGACCTCGACAAGCTGTCTAAAAACGTCAGCAAGTTCAACCCGAACTCCACAGGGGGCCACACCATCCAGGCCCACCTTCAAGATATCGACTTCTATCTAGAAATGAGACCTCATGTGACTGACAGAGACAGGTTATACCTCCTTAGAGCCACGTCCAGTTCCGAGGTACGAAACTTCCTAGATCGACAGCCCAGTCGAACGAAGTCAGACTACCAGCTACTTCGTGAGGTCCTGATTAAAGAGTTTACCGACCCTGACTCCGAACATGGACTGTTAACTGCCTTAGAAACCAAACAAGGTCGACAAGAGGCTCCACAAGCTTACTACAACCGACTCCGACAAGCCTACTTTGGTGCACACAACGAACCTGACCTTGAAGAGGATGTGAACTTCAAAAGCCTCTTCCTAAGAAATCTGCACCCTGGAGTCAGCCACCATCTAGGCGTCATGGCCTGTCCACGCTCCATGACCATCCAACAGTTGCGTGACCTAACACAGAAGGCCTACAACAAGCAGAAGATGGCCTCAAAGAAAGGTGACAAAACATCCACACTCTTGAACTCTGTCAACAAAGACTCAAGCCTTGCACTGGACGACACCCAGATGCATCACAAAACCAGAGTCCTCCATCAAGAGCACAGAGAACGTGAGCCCCATGTCCACGAAAGCTATCAGCCCAACTTCTGGAAAAATCCATGGGACCAGCCACGCTTCTCAAGAAACGCAAAAGATAGCAACAACTGGAAACCTAACCAGACATCCAAAGGTAATCGCCTGACTCATCCAAGAGCATCTCGTAGGGTTAAGCGACAACGAAACCCACCTCAGCAATACTCAGACATGCACAGTGCTGAGTATGCTCCAGAACCATACAGCTTACCGTCAGAAGATATGGAACAAGTCATGAGCCAACTGAACGAGTTCCTTCAAGATAAGCTGAACACGGATGACTACGAAATTGAGTCATGCTCGCTGTGACCAGCGACAGAACGGAAGGCCGATGATCGCATGGTACACCACCATATCCGAGATGACAAGCACCTGTTCAACAACCACACAGGACGAGCAAGTCTCTCATGGCCAACCGTTGATGAAAATTGAGGTACCAGAGAACATCACCTCACTCACCCATCACTCACTAGCAAACTGCTACATTAACTCCAACTCCTAGAACCACATTCCTGTCTGTGCAACAGCAACCACCAAAGCACAGAAGGTCAGAAAGTCTGCCACATCCAGAAGGTAGCACAAGAGGAATGCAACAAAGGAGACAAAGTTTGCATCCCAGCTTCACACAGCCATGCCAAACTACCTCCGACTGTCTGCTAAAGAACTTCCTGCCTTTCTGGACTGACCCCCATTAGATCATGGACATGCCCACATCCAAGCCAAGGATGAAGAGAGCCAGTCTTATGTAACATACCTGAAAAGGGGGGAGACGACACAGACTGGAACAGATCTGACCACACATACACTACACCATTAACACACACAACATTACCTACACCCAGAGGTAACCACATCTACTGATAACACATTCAACAAACATATTCTTCCCACAAGTAGAATATCCAACTTTAGCACAACACAGTTACATACACCACCATGAAGAAACATATAGCTATCCTCACAAGAGTTAGAACACCTGACACGAAGTTAAGGTGCATGGCCCCCTAGCTGCACATGACATCCTAGCTCAACAGTAGTTGCAAATCATGCTAGGAAAACCCACAGCAGCTTTGTTTTGTTTTGTTCTTCTTTTACCTATCCTTTTCCTTCCCCTCTTTCTTTAGTAGGTGAAACACCTAGACACCCTGCAAGGGTCAAAGGTCTGATATTAGGATTGACTCGCTACACCTAATATCCGCAAGCCACTCTAGACTGAAGGAAAGCCAGAGAGCTCCATGCACGATAGGTCGATTCATTTTACCACAAATTAGTTCACTAGAAACTAAATGTGAACATTCTTAAGTTAAGACAACTTAGAAGGAACACACAAATCTAGTCGCAAAAGTTGATCGAAGAATTAAAACAATAATTTCCAAAATTGAATAACCTAATGCCCGGCACCAGTACAGTAACTGTCATGGAGGTGTTGTCTTGTTGTTTGCGGTGTTTTGTCTGCTTCTTCTGCCCTTGTTTTTCCAGCGCTCGACGATGTCTTCTGCTAAAACACCTCGCCGAACGAAGAGGGGTGTGTAGAATATCAAGGACCGAATAATTGGCAAATCAAGATTCGATCGAAGCATGGTTGAAACATGAGAAGCCGAATTCCACAAGACAACAGCAGAAAGTCATAAATCAGACCCCCAGCCCGCCTGAATACACCCTGACCAGGTTTCGAGGACAAAGGCTAAAATTCCTGGGTTCACAAAACCTGTAAAATCATCTTAAAGGACTTTCATTCTCATTGTTAATGAAAATAATAATTTATAGGCATAACTGCATATTATGTATGTGACCCACAAATTTGAATATCCTTGTTTTAATCATTGTGTTTATCGTGCTTTTAATTAGTATTGACTAGCTAAGCCTTAAGGGTTAATGTCATGTTTAGTATGTATGAGCGTGATAATTCCAGCTTTGAACATTTCTTTTAATTGATTTCCTGTCAAATGCATCATATTCTGGCTATAGAAACCACATTCAAAAGGATATTTTGCAAGAGAATGTAAAATTCGAGCAATGTGACTGGCCATGACATGTTAATTTATTAAGTGGGTGGAGCTACAAAGCGGCACAAAGAGTCAGCATGGGATCTAATTGGTCAAGACAACCATTGGGAGGTCCCTAAAAGGCCGAGAATAAATACTAGGACACCCCCTTGAAATCGCTCTCTTCAGCCATGTGCTCTTCAGCCTCTCTTAACTTCTCCTTGGAACTCTCTCTCTCTCTCCGGAAAATGAACTCTCTCTTCAGTCATGTGCTCTGACCACACCCAGCCAGTTGCTACCATGATGAGAAGAAAAGCCACCTAGTCTTTACATCCTTTTATTCTTTGACTTTAGTTTATTTTCTTTCCGTGAGTTCGTGTGCTAAGTTACGTTTGCCAGCGGAAACAAGCCCAAGACTCTGCAAAACCAGCCAACGCCCACTTCCACGACTCCTGAACTCTAAGCCAATCAGCGACTTCGGAGAAACCCTTTCCCGCAAAGACGGAGGACAAAGGGAAATCTTTAAACACAAAAGCAACGCAAGTACAAACCCCAGACTTTGCTGAAACTGGTGTAATATTGAAAATAGATTTTAGCCTCATTGAAAACTCAATGCGAGTGTTAAATCAGTGATTGATGGTTGTTCAGGTTTATGCAATTGCACATCTTGCTGTAAACGTGGGATATCAAATTCGCATTCTTTTAATCTAATCCTTTCCTCACTTTCTCTCTTTCTGCAACGCGTGAATGTGTGAATGCTTGTGTTCATATGTAGATTAGTTTACATGTCTTAGATTTATATAAATAAAGTCTTGTTTATATTGAAAAGAGAAATATCTTGTGTTTTGTGCTCATAAGTTAATGCCTTAATCTGTCGATTTTGTTACCGTGCTATTTAATAGTGTTTTCACTATATTTTGGGATTTTAATATCCAGTGCAGAGTTTGTTATACGGCTTGTTCGGTGAATCGCCGTGAAACAGTGAGTCTGTTCAAATTCCCTATAAAATCATTAATGATTCCCTTTGAGCTAAATTGACCTGTTTCCCTTATAACAATATATATATTATATGTTATCATTACAATGGGCACCGTCCACGAGATGGGCCTATACTCTGAAGTGGAACCTGTTCGTCGAATGGTGTTCCTCCCACCAGGAGGACCCCCGGAGATGTTCAATCAGAGTTGTGCTTTCCTTTTTACAGCAAGGGTTGGAGCGTAGGCTGTCCCCTTCCACCCTTAAGGTTTATGTGGCCGCTATTTCCACTCACCACGACCCCGTAGAGGGGAAGTCGGTGGGGAAGCACAATCTGGTTGTCAGGTTTCTTAGGGGGCCAGGAGGTTGAACCCTCCTATGAAAGTTCTGTCTATGAAAACCCTACTCCTGACTGCATTGGCCTCGATCAAGAGGGTGGGGGACCTGCAGGCATTTTCGGTCGATGATTCGTGCCTTCAGTTTGGGCCGGCTGACTCCAGTGCAACACTGAGGCCCCGGCCCGGCTATGTGCCCAAGGTTCCTACCACTCCCTTCAGGGACCAGGTAGTGAACCTGCAAGCGCTGCCCCCGGAGGAGGCAGACCCAGCCCTAGCTTTGCTCTGTCCGGTACGCGCACTGCGACAGTACACGGATAGAACTCAGAGCTTTAGGACCTCAGAGCAGCTCTTTGTCTGTTACGGAGGACAGCAGAAGGGGAAGGCTGTTTCCAAGCAGAGGATGGCCCACTGGATAGTGGTGCCCTGCCCGCTCAGGTTGCGTGCTCACTCCACTAGGGGTGTTGCATCGTCCTGGGCGCTGGCTCGTGGCGCCTCGCTAGCAGACATCTGTAGAGCTGCGGGTTGGGCGACTCCCAACACGTTCGCTAGGTTCTATAGCCTGCGTGTCGAACCGGTTTCCTCCTGTGTTCTCACCTCAAACGGGTAGTGGCACTGAGAGGCCCTGTTCAGAGTCGGCTTGCGGCGTCCTGAAACGCCTTATTCTCCAGAGAGTTCCCTAACCGGGCAAACCCTGTCGAGTCCTCCAGCACTCCGGTGTCCAGACGTGGCGGAACGTACGGCACCAGGCCTTTCAGCCAATGAATTCTTGAAATCTGGTGTGAGGCTAGTGCCCATATGAGTGACCCTATTGGGATCCCATAAGTGTTTTCCACGGTATTCTTATTAGAACCGTGTTTCCCCAGGTAGACCATGTTCTGCCGTCTCTAATGATGCAGCCTGAGCCATCACAGAGACTTCCATGTGCATTAGGGCCCTACGGGGTTGCTTCACGTGAGTAATGTCACTTAACCCCCTCTGGGAGGAGGTGACTCCGCAGTGTGCCTCTTCCAAGTGGAAGGGCACACTTTCCCAGTGTTATTCAAGTCCTACTGTTTGGGTTGCTCTAGAGACAGCAGTAGTCGACCTTCTCTGTGTAGCCCGGTCCTATCGTCTGCCTTATAGGAAGGATCAGGAGGTCTACACAGGGCGCTGGAAGGGGCAGCTCCTGTGGCGCTTTGGTAGGGATCCCAATTCGTCGGTCATCTGACGTGACTCGGAGTGACTGACTGAAAGGGAACGTCTCAGTTACGTATGTAACCCTCGTTCCCTGAAGGAGGGAACGAAGACGTCACGTCCCATCGCCACAGTTGCTGTACCACCGCTGGGCGGCCGGGTCTCCAGCTCGGCTCCTCAGCAAAAACATGATTAATGCGGTGCACCGGCTGCCTCTTATACTCACGCTGTAATCAGCGGCAGCTGGATGCAATGATCGCATGCCAATGTCCATTGGCTCGTTTAGTTACACTCGAAGTGGATAGGTCTCTCTGGCGAGATCCCAATTCGTCGGTCATCCGACGTGACGTCTCCGTTCCCTCCTTCAGGGAACGAGGGTTACATACGTAACCGAGACGTTCTCTCAACTTATTTTTGAAGGAAATCCTCAACTTTATTTTTACAATGTAGGGAAATGCAGAGCAGCGGCTTGGTTTAAACAGATGGATGTTTTTGGACCTATTTAATATTTATAGCAAATTAAAATCTTTCTATTTCAGAGAGCAAAGAAAATTTGATTATTCATTATATGAACCCTTAGAATAATGCAGCTGTTGTGTCATAAATTTCAATCAAACAAATAAACTCACTGATCTGAACGGTCAGTTGTGTTGCTTCCTGAGGGCTCGGCAGCAGCAGATGCTGATCTGAGAACAGACACAATGCATTTGGCAGACACTTTTAACCAAAGACACTTAAAGTACATTAGAGCTACATTTTATTAGCAGATGCATCTGCTGGGAATAAAACCCCTGACCAGTTGACACACTGTATTACCAGTTTAATATAGGAAATATTTAATTTAGCAAATATAGGAGCAAAATAATCAAGAGTCTCATAAGAATGCTGGACATACTCTGAAACACTCAGAGATTCTATTCCTGATGTGACATCTTCATCATCATCATCATCATCATCATCTTCCCTCTCTTCACAGCTGTCTCTATCAAGGGACACTACATCTAATGAACCTGGTGCGCTGAACATAAATCATAAATATGACTATTGAGAAGCACTGAATGTTTGATCAAAAGTGCTGGAGACTTGCTTACTCGGACACTCGGTGTTCTTCTTGGTTTGACGTCCCGTTGTCAGAATCTGTCCAGCATGTGATGTAGCGCACTATGTTTGGGTGAACTAGATTAACCAATGCCGTCACCTCAGAATCAGCTTTCCTGTTTTAAACCAATGAATTAATCAAATTATAAAGAAATATGAATTAATAAAAACTACATATTTCAATGTATGAAAAAAATGAATTAAACACATAGAAATAAATAAATAATTAATGAATGAATGTGTAATGACTGAATGAACAAAGAAATCAAAACAAAGAATGAAATTGAATTAATTAATTAAATAAATTATTCTGTTTTTTTGCCTCAATCATGACAAATGAGATATCATATGTCCTTATGACTTGTATAAACTTACCCAGTAAAGAGGACTCTCTTTACAG
Source organism: Schizopygopsis pylzovi (assembly GCA_027422435.1). Lineage (NCBI taxonomy): Eukaryota > Metazoa > Chordata > Actinopteri > Cypriniformes > Cyprinidae > Schizopygopsis > Schizopygopsis pylzovi. The sequence goes on along the minus strand of CM049832.1, from coordinate 1,936,870 downwards.
CGTAGATCTTCTGATCATATTTATGTTTTACTTTATAAACGCAGCCATAGCCTCCTTCACCATGTTCTGCCATCACATTAAAATGCTGCAATCTATAGATGACACATACATCAATAAACAATCAAATCACTATGCATTATCCTATAAACAAACGTTCATTTCAAACATTTCTCTTGGTTATATCTGAATGAATTAAACAAGATATTTCTGGTGGACACAAGTGTGCTATACTTACCCTGAAACTGAGTCCAGTCCATGATCACTGGGACGGGAGCTGGAACTGATCAATAACAAATCAGATTGAAATGATTATCCAAACTCTGGCACACCAAATAAAACACATTATAAATCACTACTGAATAAAGTACCTCTCTTGGCTGAAACTATCCTGGCTCCTCTCCTCATTCAGACTCCACCTGCTGCTTTTGCTGCATTTCTGTACTGTACCCTTCTTCTCCATCATACTGTACAGCTGTTTCTTGATGGCTTTAGTCGGCTGTCCGAGCTCTGTGGCGATCTGATGGGCTTTTAAAGCTCCTGATCTCAGCATATCCTCCACATCTTTCTCCTCACGTGTCGTCTCAGACTTCTGCTCTGGTTTGGTCTTATTCTTCTTCTCCATACTGTACAGCTGTTTCTTGATGGCTTTTGTCGGCTGTCCGAGCTCTGTGGCGATCTGATGGGGTTTTAAAGCTCCTGATCTCAGCATATCCTCCACAGCTTTCTCCTCACTTGTCGTCTCAGACTTCTGCTCTGGTTTGATCTCTTTCTTCTTCTCCACGAGGTCCCACACAGGAGGCTGTTCGTCACCTGTCTTGAACACCTGTTTTGATCTCTCTAGGCTGTACAGATGTTTGTTCACGGTGCGTTTATCTGCTCCGATTTCTTTAACAATCGTCAAAGCGGTGCTTTTGCCGTTTAGCTTCAAGAAGTCACATATCTTTCTCTCCATTTCAGTGTCGGCAGACATTTTGCTTCAGCCCGAAAGGTTATTAATACAGTTCAGATGGTGTCAGTGTCTTCTACCTCGTTCTCTGCTCGGTCTAGAGACCCAAGTCTCCGAGATCCAGGTCGGTATTTAACCCATCTGTCTGTAGCTTTCGGTTTCGATTCACTTCCAGACACGACTATAACACGCCCAGCTCTAGCTCTCGAAACGTCACGATCATAAATATTAACATACGGTACACAACACACCATATTACAGAAGAATAACACGTCTATAGCCTAGTACAGAATTTAAATAGTGTATATACGTTATATGTAGCTGTATGGAGATTTGGAAACATAGTCTTACATTTATTATAAAATATTGAATTATTAACTGATTTTATTTTGGCCTTCTTTATTCATTCATTTAAAATTAATAAGCCTAGAAAAATGAAGCAACAGTTCACAAAGTTTAAAATCGATCTTATAATAAAAATTATAAAACGGTAGGTTCCAACCTCAACTGTTTCTGAGGAACTACATTGTTTGGTGGAAGAATACTGTTTTTATTAATATCATTACACGTATTTGTTCTGTTTTATTTGGTGAAACCTTACTAAGTAGGATATGGAATAACTGTTTTATAATAAAGCTATAAGCTCCGTGAAGCCGTGGTTTACGGTGAATTTATAACTGCTAAGGGGGTTTTAGGCACTCCGCTCCGCTGTTATAAAATCACTGTAAACCACGGCTTCTTGCTTTATTATAAAACGGATAGTTCCGGTCCTTGATTCTGATTGGTTGAGCCGCGTTCGAAGCTGTTGTACTCTACACAAACCTACACCTTTGTTTATTTTGTGTGTTGCTCGGCAACCACTTTGTTGCACAACTGTTTCTGAGGAACTACATTGTTTGGTGGAAGAATACTGTTTTTATTAATATCATTACAGTTTATTTGCTCTGTTTTATGAAACCTTGCTACGTATATGGAATAACCGTTTTATAAAAGCAATAAGCCCGTGAAGCTGAATTTTACAGTGAATTTATAACAGCTGAGGGGGTTTTAGGCACTCAGCTCCGCTGTTATAAAATCACCGTAAACCACGGCATCTTGGGGCTTATTGCTTTATTGTGTATTTACAACATAACGTCACTTAATTTGACTACACTGGATTAGTTTTTTGTCCAAGTTGCAGATAAAAAAAAACTATTGAAGTGTATTTAAGATAATATCTGAGTAATAATTGTTAATACATTACCCCCCCTCCCCCAATCCACCCCACCCCACCACTTAATATGCAAACACTTGTTGTCTGTGTTAACAGGGTGTCTTTTAATATTACTAAACATACCACTTTTAAACTCAGATAAAAAAATGATTTTAACAAAAATGTCACAACATCCCAACTTTATAAAATCAGTTGTGAGCAAATAAGAAAACCTTCACAGACTGCAAAAAACGAGAAAATCATGGATACAGATGCAACACTTTTACTGTAGACAAGATTAAAAGCTCATGATTTATTGTATATTATGCAATACAGGCAGGTTCACAATAAAGACTGACAGCGAATGGATTCAACTTCTGCTCCAAAGGAAATTCATGTAAATTGAAACAGAGTGAATTAACACTCAGTTATAATTGTCAACCATTGATTCTTGACATGATAATGCATGTAAACATGCAGACTGAATTACAGTAATACAACAGCATGATCAGAGAGAAGTGTTAGACAAGATAAACTGACTTTATACCTTTTTGCACTTCTGTTTTTCTTTCTTTTGTGTTCTGCAGACATTCAGTTACATATTTTCCACAGAATAACGGTATAAGGATAAGTAACTGATTTAAAAATGTTATTTTTTTAACATCAACTTCCCCCTAGTAGTTGTTTTTAGAATTGCACACTCGCCATGTGAGATTTTAAGATGCTAAACGCTTCACCTTAAATGTTACAGTTTAAGCAACTGCTATTATTATAAAGGCATAGAAGAGATGAGATCTCATTAAATGGTCCTGTTGTCTTTATCTGCGTTCAGGATGTTAGTATATCGGTCCATCTCGCTGATCAGCTCTGAGGCGTCCGGTCTCTTTTCAGGACTGAGACTCAGCATTCGATTTATGAGCTTGTGCTATTTCATCATCCGTGAAAAATGAGACCGCATGTTAGATGACAGTCAGCTTTGAGTAAGTGCTCATAGCAGGCTAATATTTAAAATCACTGATAATTGATCATTTCAGCAGGTAACACTTGCACCAAAGAAAAACATGCTAATATTTGAGCAAACATGAAATGACACGCACCTCAAAGCTAAATTTCTTGGTGAACTGTGGTGGAAAATTACTAATTCTTACATCATCCCAAATCTAAAAGTGAGTCAGAAAGTAAACAAACAACAACAAAACACATTATTTATACACTTTTATGCACTGCAAAAAAAAATATGTTTGATACTCAGTATTCTTTGTCTTGTTTTCTAGTAGAAATATCTAAACATTCTAAAATATAGATACTGTACATTTACTCAAAAAGCTAAATAAATATAAAAAATATTGCTTTTTCTATTTAAAAAAAACTTGTTTTCTCTTTAAATTAACTTCATTGTTTCTTACCCCACTGGCAGATATATGTTCCTGTTTTAAGCATAAAATCACTAAATTTTAATATTATATATAATTCAATTTTAATATTATGATATTTTAATTAATACTTAAAAAAAACTCAGTTTGTTTAGATGTTTGTAATAGAAAACAACAAAAATACTAAGAAAATAATGTTTTAGTGTGACGCATCAGACATTCATGTAGACTAAATTTCAGATTCAATATGAATGCATTGCATATATTGTTTTATTATATAAAGGAGTAAAAGATAAATCAAACCTTTTTCCTTTCATGCACTGTGAAGAGATTCCAGATAAGCTCAAAATAAATGAGACCCAGAGCGTATATATCCACCTTTCTGTCATAGGATGTTTGCGTGGCCTAAATGTTTAAACAATGAAAATGTCAGCATCATACTCACATAAAACACACTAGGTTACAATCTCATCAGCCTTGTTCAGACTGTCAGTCCAAATCCGATTTTTGTGCATGTCCGATCATATTTAGCGAGTCTGAACAGCAAAAAAATCATGTGAAATACATTTGTGTCACGCCACATTCATATATGTGGTTTGAAATCCTATTCAGTCTGACCACTCAGATCGGAGTTTGCGTAGCGTTTTTATTTTTTATGTCACTTTCTCATGCCATGTAAAACGTAAACATGTCAGACCTGCTCTGGGCTCATGTAAACACGGGTTCCTGTCCTTTTAGTCCGCTCCAGCAGTTGCACATCATTGTCACTTTCTGCTGCGGTCACGAGGCCGAAGTCTCCAACCTTTACTGTTCCCTCACTGCTGAACATTATGTTTTTAGGCTGAGACAAAGAAACAGAAAGAGCAATCAGAACAGTGTGTAAACCATGACTCGATTGGAAATCAGAAGTCAGGGATTCCTTTTCAATTCAAAATCAGGGTTTCTGTCGTTAACTAAAGTGACCAAGTATGGTTTGTGCTCTGCATTAACCCATCCAAGGTGCACACACACAGCAGTGAACACACACACACACACACCGTGAACACCAAACACACACACACAGTGGGCAGCCCGGGGAGCAGTTGCGGGTTCGGGCATCTCAGTCGTGGTATTGAAGGTGGAGAGAGCGCTGTACATTCACCTATAATTCCTGCCGGACCGAGACTCGAACTCACAACCTTTCGATTATGAGTCTGACTCTCTAACCATTAGGCCACGACTTCCCCCAGATAAAACCATTAAAGCTAAAACTATTTAAAACCATTAAAACATTTAAAAAAACAAAAAGCTTTTTTTTTTTTTTAGAAAGCTAAAACCATTAAAACATTTTCATTACTTGAAATAAAATAAATGTTATTTTATTTCAGCTAGTTGCCAACCTTTTCTAATTATTTAGTTTAACTTGAGATACTAAAATATCTAAAAACATTTATTATTTAATTACATTCTTCAGACAATTAATAAAAACTATACAGACGCTCTCTGTGAAATCCAGGCTGAAGTCTCAAAATCGAATTATGAGATAAGAATAAAAGTTGTATTTCAACCATTAATTTCACTATGATTACAATTTTTGACATGGTCTTACTCAGTCAAAATCAGCCTTGGCCCAGAGAAAACGCCTGCGCTTCTGGATCATGTTTAGATATGGCTTCTCTTTTGACCTATAGAGTTTTAGCCGGCAACGGCGAATGGCACGGTGGATTGTGTTCACCGACAATGTTTTCTGGAAGTATTCCTGAGCCCATGTTGTGATTTCCATTACAGTAGCATTCCTGTATGTGATGCAGTGCCGTCTAAGGGCCCGAAGATCACGGGCATCCAGTATGGTTTTCCGGCCTTGACCCTTACGCACAGAGATTGTTCCAGATTCTCTGAATCTTTGGATGATATTATGCACTGTAGATGATGATAACTTCAAACTCTTTGCAATTTTTCTCTGAGAAACTCCTTTCTGATATTGCTCCACTATTTTTCGTCGCAGCATTGGGGGAATTGGTGATCCTCTTCCCATCTTGACTTCTGAGAGACACTGCCACTCTGAGAGGCTCTTTTTATACCCAATCATGTTGCCAATTGACCTAATAAGTTGCAAATTGGTCCTCCAGCTGTTCCTTATATGTACATTTAACTTTTCCGGCCTCTTATTGCTACCTGTCCCAACTTTTTTGGAATGTGTAGCTCTCATGAAATCCAAAATGAGCCAATATTTGGCATGACATTTCAAAATGTCTCACTTTCAACATTTGATATGTTATCTATATTCTATTGTGAATAAAATATAAGTTTATGAGATATGTAAATTATTGCATTCCTTTTTTATTCACAATTTGTACAGTGTCCCAACTTTTTTGGAATCGTGTTTGTATTATTAGTCGCAGAAATAATAGGAAAAAAATATCCACATTGACGAAGTCATGCAGTGCATTACGGACAGATCGTTAACGGCTGGTCTACGGTAATACAGCACATCGGGAAGTACATCAAAACGCTCACCTATCATTCATCGACCTCAAATATGGCTGAGCAACTTTACATCTAATGTTAACCTAGAGAAATGTGCGCTATTGAAGTGACTGTGCGGAGAGTGTAAGCTAATAGTAGCTATCGCTCACTGAAGTACAGATGGAGGCGCCGGTGCACTCACTCGCTCTTAAAATACTCCCTCATTTTTGGTCATACAGATAAAAGCATTACATCTTTCGAATCTGTAAAGACTCTACGCTTATTTATGTGAACTCACTATAACAACAAAACATTGTGCTTTTGTAAAGTAATGAAAGCACACAGGGTGCACTTTCTGCCTGTCTCGTTCTTGAGTGAAAAACTGTGTATACATGCCTTAAAGACATGAAAAATATACCTATTGAAATGTATATTTTCAAATGGAAAACAAATATTCTCCGATTATGTAATCCGTATGAAACTTGCATACGGGCGCATCACTACTGCGGAGATGACGAGTCAGTGTCGCCAATCTTTTAATGCTAAAAACAAAGAAAGCACTAGTTTATCAAGAAATTATTAATGTTAATGCAGCCTCCTTACTGTTGTTCCCTGACACATTCATAATAATTACTTCTGCCGGTGTGCTGTAGCAAGCTTTATGCGTGCGCTTGAGTGCTTATTATGGCAGTTAAAGGCTCATATACAATATAAATAAACGTGCGATTAGTCGACTAATGCTTCAAATGACCGACTACTAGTCGACCAGAAAAATCTTTAGTCGAGAGCAGCCCTACTTGAAATGTTGACTAGTGTCTGAGCATGATGTAAACAGCCCACCTTCAGGTCTCTGTGGATCAAGCTCTTGGAGTGAATGTACTCCACGGCCTTCAGCACCTGTGTGTTGATCTTTGCTGCATCCGTCCTCCGCTCTGGATAACCAACATTTGAAGAGTTTCTTTTATCAATCCAGGCATAAAGCGTGTCTCCCTTACACAACTCCATCTGAATGTAGAGGAACTTTGTTTCCTGGTCACTTCCAGAACTAAAGCCAACAGACAGAGAGACCAGTACAAACACACGTTACATCTGGTTGAAGGTAGAGACTGCGGTTTGTTTCAGAAAGAGTTGTTTTTGGTGAATTACTCGGAGAAGCTGTAGCTCTCTGAAGAATCATGTTTGTATGCCGTGTCCTCGAGCCAAGATGAGTAGTAGCGGACGATGTTGGAGTTATTAAACTCAGCCAAAGCACCAACCTCACGAAGAGCTTTTCTGGGGAAATACAGTATATATTAGGGATTGAACGATGTGATTAATGTCGAGTCAAGGTCGACTTGATGAGGTCCTTAATAAAAACACAAGAGATGGGAATTAGAGATCGACCGATATATCGGTTTATCGATATTTTAGCATTTTACCATAAATTATTATAATCTTATTTCAAGTGACGAAAGATTTCAAAAGTCTGACAGTAATCAGTGTTGAGCACTACTGTAACTCTGCCTGGTTAACATGTTTAAAAATGATTAACAGTTGAAAACATTAGAAATTTAGTAAAGTAATCAAATGTAATCAGTTACATTACTTTAATAAAGTAATTGAAAAGTTCCACTACTCTGGACCACAAAACCAGTCATAAGGGTCCATTTTTCAAAATAAGCTCAATAAATAATCTTTCCATTGATGTATGGTTTGTTATGATAGGACAATATTTGGCTGAGATACAACTATTTGAAAATCTGGAATCTGAGGGTGCAAAAAAAAATCTAAATATTGAGAAAATCATCTTTAAAGTTGTCCAAATTAGGTTCTTAGCAATGCATATTACTAATCAAAAATTAAGTTTAGATATATTTACGGTAGGAAATTTACAAAATATCTTCATGGAACATGATCTCTGCTTAATATCCAAATTACTTTTGGCATAAAAGAAAAATGGATAATTTTGACCCATACAATGTATTTATGGCTATTGCTACAAATATACCCCAGGGACTTAAGACTGGTTTTGTGCTCCAGGGTCACATATAATTTATTTTATAAAATAAATAATATAATTTAATTAAATTAAAATATAATTAATTTCTTTTACATAGCACAAAAATAAGGTACATTGCTTATATACAGTGTTTTAAAAGAGCTTTGGAAATCATTGGCACACAAACAGTGTGAAACCTAAATCTGATATCGCAGATGTAACCTATAGGATACATATCAAGTTCAACTATCAAATGACATACATTATTTAAGGACGGACATGATAAAAGAACTTAACTGACTTACTCTGTACTCTTCACTATCTTCACAGCAAAGCATTTATTCTCAAGCTTTCGTCTTGCCTTGAAAACACGGCCGAAGCCACCTTTGCCAATCGGATTTATAAAGTCAAATTCTTCTAAAAACCTACAAAGACAAACATAACAGATTCAAAACATAAAAAAGTGGAAAAATGCTATGGTGATTGACACCAAGTAATATGATTTACCTTGACTTTGTAGCTTGGTTTGACGTTTGATCTCCAGATGGCTTTGCTGGTTTTCGTATGTTCATGTTTGTACCAACCTGTGGAAAGAATTAGAAGGGGGGGAAAAATTAGAAAAAGGAAATAAAAGAAAATATAAAATTACAGTCACTTTTTCTTACACCCCATAAGAAAAAACTATGCTTTGGTAAATCCTGATTATGACACAAAAAGTGAAGTCCTGGACCGAAATGCCCTTGTCTGACAGCTTATCAAGTGTTGACCATGTATTTGATCAATTTAGCCTTCTTAAATAAATACTTGACTAACCTACAATAAAAAACAGTGATATAAAACACACGTTTAGTTAAAAAATTATCCTAGTGTTTGTGCAGAAAGCACGCTAAAGTTTGATTATGGAGGCGCCAGTGCGATCACTTGCATTTTTATCCCCCTGATAACGGTGTAAACTTAAAATACACCACTTTTGCTCATACAGATAAGCGTAGTATATCATTCAAAACTATAAAGGGTCTACTTGTATTTGTGTACACTCACAAAAACAACAAAACGTCATGCTTTTGTAAAATAAAGAAATGAGATGTTCATTCTGCCATGTGTCTCCTTAAACTGGTCCATGTCAAAAAAAGAGAACCAAGGTGTGTATTTTGCCTCACCACTTTTATTACACATCATAAATATATCCATAGAAAGCTTAAAATGTCTACTTCAAATCGAAAACAAAAACTGTATCATTATGCATTCTGTATTAAAGGTGCATTTGTCTCTAAAGGCGGAGATGGTGAGTCATTGTTGCTTCCGTGCGCGACTGCTATTGGCAGTTTTCCCCAAAGCTTGAGATATTAAGCAATGTTGAGAGATTGAGTGGAAAGAGAGCCTTGTATAACTTGACAATTTCGAGGGGGGGGGGGGGGGGGGGGGTCTCTCCTCAACCACCACCAGTGTGCAGCATCCACATGGATGACACGGCTGCCACAGGACAACGGTGCCAGTGCGCTCACCACACACCAGCTACAGGTGGAGAGGAGAGAGAGTCATAGTTACAATCAAGTGTATGCGCTCACCACACACCAGCTACAGGTGGAGAGGAGAGAGAGTCATAGAGCCAATCAAGTGTATGCGCTCACCACACACCAGCTACAGGTGGAGAGGAGAGAGAGTCATAGTTACAATCAAGTGTATGCGCTCACCACACACCAGCTACAGGTGGAGAGGAGAGAGAGTCATAGAGACCAATCAAGTGTATGCTCTCACCACACACCAGCTACAGGTGGAGAGGAGAGAGAGTCATAGAGCCAATCAAGTGTATGCGCTCACCACACACCAGCTACAGGTGGAGAGGAGAGAGAGTCATAGAGACAATCAAGTGTATGCACTCACCACACACCAGCTACAGGTGGAGAGGAGAGAGAGTCATAGTTACAATCAAGTGTATGCGCTCACCACACACCAGCTACAGGTGGAGAGGAGAGAGAGTCATAGTTACAATCAAGTGTATGCGCTCACCACACACCAGCTACAGGTGGAGAGGAGAGAGAGTCATAGAGACAATCAAGTGTATGCGCTCACCACACACCAGCTACAGGTGGAGAGGAGAGAGAGACATAGAGCCAATCAAGTGTATGCGCTCACCACACACCAGCTACAGGTGGAGAGGAGAGAGAGTCATAGAGCCAATCAAGTGTATGCGCTCACCACACACCAGCTACAGGTGGAGAGGAGAGAGAGTCATAGAGCCAATCAAGTGTATGCGCTCCCACCACACACCAGCTACAGGTGGAGAGGAGAGAGAGACATAGAGCCAATCAAGTGTATGCGCTCACCACACACCAGCTACAGGTGGAGAGGAGAGAGAGACATAGAGCCAATCAAGTGTATGCGCTCACCACACACCAGCTACAGGTGGAGAGGAGAGAGAGACATAGAGCCAATCAAGTGTATGCGCTCACCACACACCAGCTACAGGTGGAGAGGAGAGAGAGACATAGAGCCAATCAAGTGTATGCGCTCACCACACACCAGCTACAGGTGGAGAGGAGAGAGAGTCATAGAGACAATCAAGTGTATGCGCTCACCACACACCAGCTACAGGTGGAGAGGAGAGAGAGTCATAGAGACAATCAAGTGTATGCGCTCACCACACACCAGCTACAGGTGGAGAGGAGAGAGAGTCATAGAGACAATCAAGTGTATGCGCTCACCACACACCAGCTACAGGTGGAGAGGAGAGAGAGACATAGAGCCAATCAAGTGTATGCGCTCACCACACACCAGCTACAGGTGGAGAGGAGAGAGAGACATAGAGCCAATCAAGTGTATGCGCTCACCACACACCAGCTACAGGTGGAGAGGAGAGAGAGTCATAGAGACAATCAAGTGTATGCGCTCACCACACACCAGATACAGGTGGAGAGGAGAGAGAGTCATAGAGCCAATCAAGTGTATGCGCTCACCACACACCAGCTACAGGTGGAGAGGAGAGAGAGTCATAGAGCCAATCAAGTGTATGCGCTCACCACACACCAGCTACAGGTGGAGAGGAAGAGAGTCATAGAGCCAATCAAGTGTATGCGCTCACCACACACCAGCTACAGGTGGAGAGGAGAGAGAGTCATAGAGCCAATCAAGTGTATGCGCTCACCACACACCAGCTACAGGTGGAGAGGAGAGAGAGTCATAGAGCCAATCAAGTGTATGCGCTCACCACACACCAGCTACAGGTGGAGAGGAGAGAGAGTCATAGAGCCAATCAAGTGTATGCGCTCACCACACACCAGCTACAGGTGGAGAGGAGAGAGAGACATAGAGACAATCAAGTGTATGCGCTCACCACACACCAGCTACAGGTGGAGAGGAGAGAGAGTCATAGAGACAATCAAGTGTATGCTCTCACCACACACCAGCTACAGGTGGAGAGGAGAGAGAGCATAGAGCCAATCAAGTGTATGCGCTCACCACACACCAGCTACAGGTGGAGAGGAGAGAGAGTCATAGAGCCAATCAAGTGTATGCGCTCACCACACACCAGCTACAGGTGGAGAGGAGAGAGAGTCATAGAGCCAATCAAGTGTATGCTCTCACCACACACCAGCTACAGGTGGAGAGGAGAGAGAGTCATAGAGACAATCAAGTGTATGCACTCACCACACACCAGCTACAGGTGGAGAGGAGAGAGAGTCATAGAACCAATCGAGTGTATGCGCTCACCACACACCAGCTACAGGTGGAGAGGAGAGAGAGTCATAGAGCCAATCGAGTGTATGCGCTCACCACACACCAGCTACAGGTGGAGAGGAGAGAGAGTCATAGAGCCAATCGAGTGTATGCGCTCACCACACACCAGCTACAGGTGGAGAGGAGAGAGAGTCATAGAGCCAATCGAGTGTATGCGCTCACCACACACCAGCTACAGGTGGAGAGGAGAGAGAGTCATAGAGCCAATCAAGTGTACGCGCTCACCACACACCAGATACAGGTGGAGAGGAGAGAGAGACATAGAGCCAATCAAGTGTACGCTCTCACCACACACCAGCTACAGGTGGAGAGGAGAGAGAGTCATAGAGCCAATCAAGTGTATGCTCTCACCACACACCAGCTACAGGTGGAGAGGAGAGAGAGTCATAGAGACAATCAAGTGTATGCGCTCACCACACACCAGCTACAGGTGGAGAGGAGAGAGAGTCATAGAGACAATCAAGTGGATGGGGATTATTAGGAGGCCATGATTGACAAGAGCCGGTGGGGGGAATTTGGCCAGGACACCGGGGTTACACCCCTACTCTTTACGAGAGTGCAATAAGATCTTGATTTTTTCATTTGTCACAGAAAATGTAACTCATTTCACAGATTACTTTTTGTATTTTTTACTTCTCCATTACTGGTAAATAATGTTGGAGTAAGGCAAGGCAAGGCAAGGCAAGTTTATTTGTATAGCACGTTTCATACACATTGGTAATTCAAAGTGCTTTACATAAAAGAATGTGAAATAATCATTCACAGCAATAAAAACAAGAAGTTAAAAATAATAAAACAAGGAGTTTTAAAATGATATAGAAATTGATTTAAAATGAGATTTAAAACAGTTAAATAGAAAATGATTATACATAAAATACAATGCAGTCAGTTGGGACGTAGCACAGCGCTCATTCAACAAATGCACAGCTAAATAGATGAGTTTTGAGACTGGATTTAAATGTGGCTAATGTTTTAGCACATCTGATCTCTTCTGGAAGCTGGTTCCAGCTGCGGGCGGCATAATAGCTAAAAGCGGACTCCCCTTGTTTTGTGTGAACCCTTGGTATTTCTAACTGACTCGATCCTAATGATCTGAGTGGTCTGTTAGGTTTATATTCAGTGAGCATATCTGACATATATTTAGGTCCTAGGCCATTGAGCGACTTATAAACGAGTAGAAGTACTTTAAAATCGATCCTAAATGTAACTGGAAGCCAGTGTAAGGACCTGAGGACTGGTGTGATATGCTCAGATTTTCTGGTTCTAGTCAGAATCCTGGCAGCAGCGTTCTGGATGAGCTGCAGCTGTCTAATGGTCTTCTTTGGAAGGCCGGTGAGGAGACCATTACAATAATCCACCCTGCTGGTGATAAAGGCATGAACAAGTTTCTCCAAGTCATGACTGGAAACAAAACATCTAATTCTTGCAATGTTTTTGAGATGATAGTATGCTGATTTAGTTACTGCTTTGACATGACTACTAAAACTAAGGTCTGTCTCCAGAATCACCCCAAGATTTCTGACTTGATTTTTAGTTGTTTGACCCCTAGAGTCAAGGTATGCATTCACCTTGAGAACTTCATCTTTGTTTCCAAATGCAATGACTTCAGTTTTCTCCTTGTTTAACTGAAGAAAGTTTTGGCACATCCAACTGTTAATTTCATCAATGCATTGGCAGAGGGAGTCAATGGGGCTATAATCATTTGGAGATAAGGCTAGGTAGATCTGGGTATCATCAGCATAGCTGTGGTAGGCAATTTGGTTCTTCCTCATTATCTGACTTAGTGGGAGCATATACAGGCTAAACAAGAGCGGTGCAAGAATTGAGCCTTGTGGGACTCCACATGTCATGGACGTCCACTTAGACTTATGCTCTCCTATACTCACATAATAACCTCTCCCTTCTAAGTATGACCTGAACCATTTGAGTGCCATCCCAGAAAGCCCGACCCAGTTTTCCAGTCTCTCTAGAAGTATGTTATGATCGACAGTGTCAAACGCAGCACTAAGATCTAGTAGTACCAGCACTGATATTTTGCCAGAATCAGAATTAAAGCGAATATCATTTATTATCTTAATGAGTGCTGTCTCTGTGCTGTGATGCACGCGGAAACCAGATTGAAAATTATCCAGGAATCCATTTGAGTTTAAGTAGTTGTTCAGCTGATTAAAAACTACCTTTTCAATAATCTTACCTATGAAAGGAAGATTTGATATTGGTCTATAGTTGCTCAACATGGTGTTATCAAGATTGCTCTTTTTCAGAAGGGGCTTAACAACTGCAGTTTTCAGGGAGTTTGGAAAAGTCCCAGAAAGAAGTGAGGTGTTCACCACTTCTAAGAGATCTGCTTCTAAGCAGTTAAGCACACTTTTGAAAAAAGATGTGGGAAGTGTGTCAAGATAGCAGGTTGACGATTTAAGATGCTGTACTATTTCTTCCAAAATTTTGCTATCAATTTTTTTTAAAAACAGACATAGTCACTTCTTTTTGAGATTGCTGTCAAATCTGTGTGACCCCTGTATTACAGGAAGATGTGCCAATCTCCTTCCTGATATTACTGATCTTCTCTGAAAAGAAGGAAGCAAACTCATTGCATTTGCTGTCCGAGAGCATTTCACTGGGAATCTGACTTGGGGGGTTTGTCAGTCTCTCAACAGTAGCAAAAAGAGTGCGAGTGTTGTTTAAATTACTGTTTATAAGTAAACAGTACCTCTTTACTATTGGCCAGGCCATTTGGTGACAGTTGAAAGTTTGGTGCCAATCTAAAATAAAAAAATGCAGCATGTTATTTTGTCATTAAAGATAAAAAAATATGTAAATAAAAAATAAAAATAACAACTGTAAAAGCTTACTTTATTTTCGGCTTCACATCGAGTGGACTTCTACTCTGCAACACAGATTGTTTCATAAGTTAAAATATATATAATGCACTAAAATATGTTTGTTTTATGAAATGGATAGCTGTAATGTATTACTTTGTAAAATCTGTGAATATTTCAAAGTCAAAAATGCAAATGCTACCAACACCGCACATTGGACTTACAGGACTTATGGACATAGGTGAAGCGACGGCAGATGAGTCTTTGAAGACAATGGAAGAACTTGATCTGGGAGTCTCAGATGAGCTTTTTGAGGAGTGTTGTGCATTCTGAGATTTACTATGAAACAGATAAACAGTAAACTTCAACATCTCTTTATATTATTACATGCAAGTAATATATACTTATATAACGATGTTCATTTAAACTTACGATGACTCTTCAGTTTGTAAAGAGCTGTCATCTTCAGAACTCTGTTAATTCAATACATGCACATTTATTAATAAACATGACATCATTGGACTATAAACATATCTGTATGTCTGAAGCGTCATGCCTGTGTGGTCCATCCAGATTGCTCATTAATTTCGCTCCAAGCGTGCTGAGCAGCATGTTGCTTCGCCTCTTTAGCACTCTTTCCTTGTCCTTCAGGGTACTCCTTCCCATTTAAGACAACTTTAAATACAAACCTGAAAAAGAAAATGTCAGTTTTTCGTTTTCAACTCAAAGGAATCTGCAGAGTTCAAGACTTACTCAGGGTTGTGCGGAGGGCCTCGTTTCTCCACTAGTTTGTAATCAAGTGCATGCTTATGCTTCTGGCTGTAGTGATTGAGATGTGCTATGTAGTTGCTGTCAGGCGTGGTGCTTCGAGATTCATCAGCAAAACTCAAACTGGCACGGTCCAGGCTAGCGCTTACATAGAGGACAAGATGTCAAAATAAACAGCTCAATATACAGTAAAGTAATTAAAGGAATAGTTCAGCCATAAATTAAAATTTGCTGAAAATGTCCTCACCTTTAGGAAATTCAAGATGTAGATGAGTTTGTTTCTTCATCAGATTTGGAGAAATGTAGCATTGCATCAGTGTCTCAGCAGTGGATGCTCTGCGGTGAATGGGTGCCGTCAGAATGAGAGTCAAAACTCCACTTTAAGTCATCCATTGCTGAGACAGGGATGCAATGCTACATTTCTCCAAATCTGATGAAGAAACAAACTCATCTACATCTTGGATGACCTAAACGGTCAGCACAATTTTAAATATAAAAGCCAATTACTGTCAGTCATGATGTAGTTTATCATTTACCTACGAGACGCAACCTCTGACTTCTGTGTTCGATTGCTGTTGTCATCAAAGACCTTCAATGCCAAAAATAAATAAAATGTCAAACAAACAAATAAATTAGAGCATTAGACAGTCCAAGGAGATAAATGCTGTATTACCTCTGCATCTTGTGTTTTGAGTGTCCTCATAAGCCTCAGGAAACTTTCTCTCACCACAACTATACTTACAAACATAAGTACACAATCTGCAAGAGATAAGAGAGAATTAAGTGTTATTTATTTTGCAGATGGTGCACATTTTTTTATTTAATTTAAAACATACTGTACTTTTCTAGATCTTTTCTCAGCAGGACACGGTGAATAACAGGCATGTGTGCACATGTTGAAATACTCACTGAGTGATGTTTCCAGGATCCATCTTAGTGGACTCGCAAGCCTTGAATGATAACTTGCTCTTCTGTGAATGTTCATTAAGCCAGCAGGTATAATTCCTCTGAGGTACAGTCGTGTTGTTGGGAGTGTTTTGAACAGATGATGATGTCGTCTGCATTTAGAGACAAATGCATTACATTTTAAACAAATGAGCTAGATTGTAGAAAATAATCATTATAATGGAAATTGGTAACACTTTACAATAATGTGCCATTAGTAAAGCATTAATTAACAGTGAGCAAAACTTTGTTACAGTATTTATGATAATTAATAGTTAATAAAACTATTCATTGTTAGTTCATAGCTCAAATCCATAAATCATATTAACAGATACAAAAATGCATTAACTAAAGTATTAAATGTTTAAATTAACATTAACTAAGATTAATAAATGATTTAGAAGTGTTTTCATTGTTAGAAATAATGCATTATCACAAAATAAAAAAAATATGATAGCGTACAATATTAATATTATATACATATTTTCATATAGCGCACTCACAAAAATCTGCAATTTATAGCAATTAAAGGTTTTCAAAATTCTTAAATTATTTAAGATTTTAATTGCGATATTTCAATTAAAATATTACAAATTATTTATAATATTAAATATTACGAGTGTATTTTAAAATAATATTATTATTATTATACGTAATATTATATAATGTATATATAATATGTATTTTGAAATTATATTTTGTATAATATTAAACATAAAATTTAATATTAAATATGCATTCTTAAATGGAGCACTAACAATATATAAGAAAATATAAGTAATATATTTGTGTATACATGTATATATATAAGTAAATGTATAACGATACCAGTGAAAATATGGTACTGTAGAATTTGTAGCATCAAAATAATATACACACACACACACAACAATATTCCTAACCTATATAAGATATTAGTACTTACAGATTCAGTATTTTGAGTGCTTTTTATGCCATCAAGGGCCTTCTTGGCAGCATTTTGCTTTGCCTCTCTCTTTGATTTCCCAGTGCCCTCAGTATACCGCTGTCTATTAACAACAGCCGTCATAGTGAACCTGATAAACACATTTGATTAAAAACAATCAATTCTTTGAATCATTTGCACACACAGCACAACTTCACTCATTTCTGCTGCAGTGCACATATAAGGTTAATGAATGATATCTCCATACGTTTTGTTGTGGCTCGGTCCCTCAGTGGACCCCTCCTCATACTCCACAGTGCACTGAGTCTTCTGCTGGTACTCGTTCAGCTGAGAAATGTAGTTCCCTGACAGAGACTCCATCGCACACATTAAAAACGAAGCTCAAATAACAGACAGTGACAGAAGTTCACCGAGTGTTTACGTTGATCAGCACGTGAGCGCCACGCAGAACGTCATATCTTCAGCGGACGACCGTTAAAAGACGCATTACCGTGTTTTAAATTAATATAAAAGCGTCAGTTTACAACGACATCGATCACAGACACAAGTTCACTTTCATTTCTTCGTATCGCTTTAGATCGATAAGTTTCGATTTCCGGAATTCAACGTCATTGCCAAACATTGTATTGACCAATCAAAGCCCAAGCGTGTTCCTAGGCCACACCCACCTAAAAATTGACCTCATTTTTAACTGTAGGAGACAAAAACAATTATATAAATTTATTTTCAACTACTTATGTTAGTTTTTTTACCCCATTTGTTTCTGTAAATATAAAATCTGGCAATAAATAGACAGATAAATAATTTGTTTAATCTAAATGCTTAAAACATCACTATAAATATCAAACATAACTATAAAACCACAAGAAAATGTTAATACCTAGAGGTGTTATGTACAAAATCATTTTTTCTTTATCTTTATGTTTGTTTTAGGCTAATTGGGGAGAATAATGAACGAATACCACAGTATTTTCACACAGTCCACAATGAATTAATCAATAAAAATTATTAAATTAATAACTACACAATCACAATGTTTGTAATTGGCTGAGATTCAGTTACACAGAACAACTGAAGTGATCAATACTGATATAAAACCACACAATCATGATAAAACAAATCAATGCAACATTTAATGAACGAATATGAAAACATAAATATTAAACACCGCTATGAAAAATCATCAAAAGCAAGTGTTCCGGATAATTCCAGGCGGCTCTAGTCGTCATGATCTGCTGCGGTGTCACCAGGACAGTTTGAGCTCAAATCCTCCTCGTCTGTTGAACAAGAACAGAGTAGATTAATTATCATTTATGTAATCTGTTATATGTTAACGCTTCTTACCATTGAATGCCGTCCCGCACCATATGCAGTAAACATGCACTCCTCGCAGATACGAGGTGAGGACCTGCAGCTTGTCTGAAGACTGTAAAGAAAAGACCACAGAATAACAGAATAATGCACAACAGTCAAATCATTTTAATGCACAGAGGCACCTTCCAGAAATAAATGAGTACAATTTTGGTGTGCAGTTACAAGAGGATAGATATATGAAAATTATTATCTAATCAAAGCTGTATTACTTCAGTCTTCAGTGTCACATGATCTTCAGAAATCATAATAATATGCTGATTTGCTGCTCAAGAAACATTTCTGATTATCTTATCAATATTTAAGGATTATTTGATGAATAGAAAGATCCAAAGATCAGCATTTATCTGAAGAGCTTTTGTAACATTATACATCAATACCATTCAAAAGTTTGGAGGCAGTATATATATATATTTTAAAGGAATTATAGAAAATTAATATTTTAATTAATCAAGGATGCTTTACATTTTTTACATTTAAAAGTTATGACAAAGACATAAGATTTCTATTTCAGATAAACGCTGTTCTCCTGAACTTTCTATTCATCAAAGAAACCTGAACAAATTCTACTCAAGTTGTTTTGCACATAATAATAATTAATAATAAATGTTTTTTGAGCAGCGAATCAGAATGATTTCTGAAGGATCATGTGACTGGTGTAATGATGCAAAAATACAGCTTTAAAATCACTGGAATAAATTATATTCGAATAAAAAACTGTTATTTTAATAAGCAAAAATATTTCACAATATTACTGTTTTTGCTGTACTTTGGATCAAATGAATGCAGGCTTGGTGAGGAATTAATTCTAAAAATGATTTATCAAATTAAGTGTAGTAAAATTACAGCATTTTTACAAAAAGTGCACTGTTGATTGCATTCGTCAAGCCTGTGAGCAAAGTTATGGCAAGACAAATAATAAAAGAAATGACTGGTTATGAATGAAAGTGTCCTAAACTCACTGTTAGCTCCTCCTCCCTCGTCGTCGTCACTTCCCTCGGGTTTGGTTTCTTCCTCCGGAAGCTCTTCCTCTTCATCTTTCACGACTTCAGGCCAGTACCAGCTGTCTCTGGGAACAGTGATGCCCTAAAACAGCAGGCGAGGCTCAGAGATCTCTGCGTTCATGCAAATGTATTACAGACCCTCAGAACAAGGGGAAACGTCTTCCTGACCTTCTGGCTGTCGAGCTGCTCACAGGCCCGCTGGCTCTTCCTCAGGTCGCCCTGTATCTGACGCTCTTCTCTTTCACTTCTCATACGCACTCTGTAATACACATGTTACTCAACACCACATCCACACACGGAGAAGAGTAAAGAAATAACAGTCAGACAAATTAAGTTGCATTTGTGTTTTATGCTTGCATCATGTATAGCTTATAATATAGTCTGATATAGTGAAAATATGCACAGCTCAATTTTATTCAGAGGCTCAAAGGAAGCAAAAATATACAATTTGGTGCAGATGCTTTATATTTATTTATTTACTGATGTGTGTTTGATGCATAAATTATTTCATGATCTTGCACCACCACATCTTAAACAATGTGTGACTTTCTGTAAGGACAATATCAGGCAGACTAGGTCATCAGTTAACTCAATTTAAGAAAACTGTTTTTGGACAATCAGCGTTTTCAGTTAGAGCAGCAGAATATTAGAATATTTATATTAGAGTGTACAACATTAAGTATTTTTAAAACTACACTTAAAGTATGGCTTGAAGAAAATCAAATATGTGACCATTGATTTGACGTTTTAAATTAAATGTATGAGTATGATGTGATATTGTATTGTGTACAATACAATTGTACAATACCTTGCGTATTTAATATGATACAGTAGCTTTATAGGGTTTAAAAACCGTGAGCTTGATTTGATGTCATCTGCAGGTTCATACCTGAAATCCTCTAATGACTTCTTCTCCACCTGTTGTTTCATTTGCGCCTTTCTCCTGTAATTCTGAAGCTCCTCGTCTGCTTTCCTCTTCTTGACTTCTTCCATTCCAATGCCGCCTCTGTCTGAACACATACAAACACATACAAGCATCAGCGTTTCTGAACACCGGCTCTACACGATCAACAACACCTGCTGTTCAGAATACGATACCTACTGTATCATATTTGATACGCAAGGCCTCTAAATGATCCATGCAAACCTGTCACACACAATCTCCTCCATGCCTTCTGTCATCTGATTAATACTTTGTTTTTAGCAAGTGAAAGCTATACTGAACAAAATTATAAACACAACACTTTTGTTTTTGCCCCATTTTTCTCATGAGCTGAACTCAAAGATCGAAGACTTTTTCTATGAACACAAAAGGCCTATTTCTCTCAAATATTGTTCACAAATCTGTGTAAATCTGTGTTAGTGAACGAGATAATCCATCACCTCACAGGTCAAGATGCTGATTATACAGCATGATTATTATAGCTCCGGTGTATTTTAAGTCTTATTTTTCTCAGGTTAAATTAAGAACAGCGTTGGGTAAGTTCTTCTAACAAAGTAATTATACAAGGATAGACATGAAACGGTTCTTTTAATTATTTCAAATAAATAACAGATAACTACAGAAATTATTCAAGTCACACTTTAGATTACATTAAGTATTAACTATGACTTTTCCCTCAATATACTCCTAATTACTGCTTATTAATACTAAGTAAAGTAGTAGTTAAGTTTAAGAATTGGTTAGAATTAAGGATTTAGATTAAGGTCTTGCAGAATAAGACATTAATATGTTCTTTTTAAGTAATAAACAGCCAATATCCCAGTAATATTCATGCTAATGAATACCAATTTTGTTACCAATATTCTTATTAACTCACCAAAGTATTTAAAGTGAGAAAAGTACATAAAAAACATGCATTTTATGGTTAGACTTTATATTTTGATGTTAAATTGTATTGTATTTGAACGTTCTACAGTCTATACACTGCATTAAGTTCAATTACATAAGAAGCAACTGTAATTAAATTACAGAGAAAATAAGAGTAATCCCTTACTTTACTTATTCAAAGGAATGTAATTAAATTACAGTAACTAATTACACCCAACACTGATCAAGACATGGTCATTTGACTACACAGAGCATTATAGATCTTCATTTGTGTTAGTTTAGGACTTGTATGGACAAAGAGCATCTTGTGTATTCTGGTGCACAGACGTGGAATGACTTGACTTTGGATATTAAGGTTATGACGCTTCATGAGGGTTTCAGTAAAAGACTAAAAATAATGTTTTTAGACGGGCTGTCTTAAATTTGACAGATTATGGATAACTGTACTGTAGTGAAGATTGTCGCTGATTGAGTGTGAAAATAATATTGGTTTATTGTAACTAGTATGAAATATATGCAGAAAATAGTTTTTGTCTAATATTAAGGACCACAATGGAAATAAGTCTACTTTATCATGACATCCTTAACAAAGCAGCGTAATGCAGATGTATTGTCACGTGTTATGTCTAATAAACTCAATAAGAACCTGTTTTGATGTTCAGAGTAACCGGCTCGATCCGTCCAGCACCTGTAGCAGGAGAATATTTGTTAATGCACACAAAACCACA
The DNA here is from genome assembly GCA_027422435.1 of Schizopygopsis pylzovi. Classification (NCBI taxonomy): domain Eukaryota; kingdom Metazoa; phylum Chordata; class Actinopteri; order Cypriniformes; family Cyprinidae; genus Schizopygopsis; species Schizopygopsis pylzovi. Next base: position 1,914,807 of record CM049832.1, on the reverse strand, counting down.
TTATGTTTATTATTGGGGTATTCGTGACACTGGACCACAAAACCAGTCATAAGTAGCACAGGTATATTTGTAGCAATAGCAAAAAATATGTATTTTATGCCAAAAATCATTAGGATATTAAGTAAAGATCATGTTCCATGAAGATATTTTGTATATTTCCTACTGTAAATATATCAAAAGTTAATTTTTGATTAGTAATATGCATTGCTAAGAACTTCATTTGAACAACTTTAAAGATGATTTTCTCAATATTTGGATTTTTTTTGCTCCCTCAGATTTTCAAATAGTTGTATCTCAGCCAAATATTGTCTGATCATAAACCATACATCAATGGAAAACATATTTATTCAGCTTTCATATGATGAATAAATCTCAATTTAAAAAAATGACCCTTATGACTGGTTTTGTGGTTCAGGGTCATATTTTGCTTTTTAAAAGCGAACGGTCCATTTAAACGTCTCACACACTGACCCCCTTCCCCAGGCCTTGTCCTGCTTTATATCCCATCTTCTGCAGTAACGCAAAGCCTTTATTTTGGCTGCTTATGGAGCTCTGCAGCGCGGTCTCCCGGCTCTCTCGCTCCTGCTCTTTATAGCTCTTCTGCCGGTTCTGTGCGTTTTTCTCTTTCTGTAGAGCCTCCTTTTTTATGGTGTCCTTCACACGCTTCACCATCGGGACGCCAGGCCGAACATCTGGGCTGTTTTTGTGTAAAGAGCATCAAAACAACATGTAAGACACAGAGAGGAGCTACTTATAGGACATCAGTGAGCTGGAAGAACTGGGAAGTATAGATGTTGAGAGCCTGAACTGAAACATTTGTATTTGTGACCCTGGAGCACAAAACGTCTTAAGTCGCTGGGGTATATTTGTAGCAATAGCCAAAAATACATTGTATGGGGCAAAATTATACATTTTTCTATTATGCCAAAAGTCATTAGGATATTAAGATCAGTTTCCATGAAGATATTTTGTACATTTCCTACCGTAAATATAATAAGACTTATTTTTTTATTAGTAATATGCATTACTAAGAACTTCATTTGAACAACTTTAAATATGATTTTCTCAATATTTAGATTTTTTTGCACCCTCAGCCAAAATATTGTCCTATCATAACAAACCATACATCGGACCAGGCAAATATGGTATTTATTCACCTTTCAAGATTATCGAACAATTTCGAGAGGAGCTACTTATAGGACATCAGTGAGCTGGAAGAACTGGGATTTAGATGTGAGATGCCTGGAGCTCAAACATTTCTATTCTGTATTTGGAGCAAAAGGTTTAAAAGCTATATTTTACAATGCTAAATACGTTGTATGAAAAGTTATGACATTTTTTAATTTGTAAAATATGTAAATTAAATCAGGTTTCCTACTTAAGAAACTGTCATGTTACCTAAATATCAATGTGATTACATGTGTTTCTTTAGTAATATGCATTAGTAAGAACCATTTACAAGCAATTTATTGAGTTTCAATATTCAGATTCACTCAGCATCGATTTCAGTACAGAGTTAAAAAAATAAATCATACTAATAGTTATTCACTTTCAATAATAGAATTTGACCACTGTAAGACTGTTTTACGTGGTAAGGTACAGTTTGCTATGTCTGTTATATTCAAGTTTTAAGCATGTGCATTCATTATTCGCAAAAGTACTTTGATCAAATTCAGTAAGAATTAATAATCCGAGGAAGCTAAATTACATCACCCAGTTCACTTTAAAAACCATGTAATCAAAGTGTTACATGTTTACTTTGTAATAATTAGTGACATACATCATTATTCCGTGTTTATCTCTAATGCACAGCAAACACCACTGACTCTGACACGTTATTACAGAAAAAAGACGTGATTTAAACTCACATCTGGTTCAAGAAAGCTTCAGACATGTAATCATCTTCTTCGTCAGCCATTTATGTAATTAATGAGAGACTGAGAGTTGAACTAGAATAAGATAATCACCATCGGATCAAGAAACTGACATGTTTGTTCTCCGGTAAACATGTTATCCGTTATCTGGAATGCAGCAGAGAGTGCTGATTGGTTCACTATGTGGACGGAGACTGAGCTACGTGACGTTCACACTCATGAGTCTGGAGGTCACTGAACGCAGCAGAGAGTGTGATTGGTTCCTATGTGGACGGAGACTGAGCTACGTGACGTCACATATGAGTCTGGAGGTCCTGAACGCAGCAGAGAGTGTGATTGGTTCCTATGTGGATGGAGACTGAGCTACGTGACGTCACAGATAGAGTCTGGAGGTCCTGAACGGAGCACAGTCAGGACTTCATAGAGACACTACATGTTTGGACGTTTCACCGTGAACTCTCCCTCTCCTAGGTCTTTAAAACATTTAATTTAGTGAAAAATATTACATCCTTATGGAAATATGATTATATTTTGTAATTGTCATTTAAATCAAGGTTCAAGGTTCTTTTTATTCGTCACATACACAATTATACAGAATATAATCAGTAGTGAAATGTAAGTCAGGTCCGCTTAATGGACAGTGCAAAATACGTAACACAACACAAGAGTATATATATAAATATAGGTTAAAAAAAAAGAAACAAAAAGTAATATGTGCTATAAAATAAAATGTGCAATACAGTATACTGTGGACTTAATAAATAATAATATAAACAGGGATGTGCAAGAGGAATGTGCAAACGGGTTGGACCGGGTATATACACATAGCAGCAATACGTATGATGGGAATAGTGAATGTTTTACAGTTATTAAATTGAGTCTTGTAAATGTTATTAGACTGAGTTTGTGTTTAGGAGCCTGATGGCCTGAGGGAAGAAGCTCCTCCTCAGTCTCTCAGTTTTTGCCATCATGCTCCTGAAGCGCTTCCCAGATGGCAGTAAACAGAAAACATGGTTGCCGGGGTGAGTTGAGTCTTTGATGATTTTTGCAGCTATGCTTTTGCAGCGTTTGAGGTAGATGTCCTGCAGAGAGGGGAGAGCCGACCCTGTGTTGTGTGTGTGTGTGTGTGTGTGTGTGTGTGTGTGTGTGTGTGTGTGTGTGTGTGTGTGTGTGTCAGCTAAGCGCACGACTCTCTGCAGAGCTTTACAATCCTGGTTCGAGGAATTACCATACCACACTGAGATGCACTGAGTCAATAATTCAATAAATCTGAATAATTTTCTAATTGTTTGTCATAAAGCAACATCTCAGGAAAATGTTATCCAGACTCATTATTAACTGTAAAACATTCATATTCTCATCACCCGTATTGCTGCTTTGTGTACATACCCGGTACAACCTGTTTGCACATCTCTCTTGTTCATATTACTATTTATTAAGTCCCAATATACTGTTTTTGCACATCTTATTTGTTTTGCACTTTTTATTCTATTGCACATTTTATTTATCTTTTTTTACCATATATATGCTCTTGTGTTGTGTTACTTTTATGTTAATGATATTTAACACTTTAGATGACGGAGAGACTCTTAATCTGAAATCAATGTTCAAAAATGAATTATTGAATTGCAATAATTTACTCTCATATCCCAATAATATCTCTATTAATTTTTTATATTACTTATTCAAATATCAGGATGTTTTTAGCAGTGATAACAACAACAACAACAATAATAATAATAATAATAGTGAATGCTGTTTGTTTACAATACAACACACTGAAGAAGAGACACAGCCCTTGTTTGAATAAATATAACTTTATTTTCAAGAAAACAACTATTGTACATTTTCACAAGTTGGGTATTTGCATGTATTTATTCTAGTGACCGTATAACAATACATTGGATTTGTAAACTTCCACAACAACTTATAATATCCAATATAATATCTAATATCTAATCTTTTTAATATAAGATTGTCATATTGCTCCAGAGAGAATGACCTGAAGCAGTATTCATTATATAAACAAGACAAAATTCATGTTTTCCTTCCACATGCAGCGTAGGAGAGTTTAGATAAACCAACTCTTCCCGTTCTCGTATCGGTTTTATTAAATAGATTAGCAATAGATTTGATCAGGCTTCGTTTCGGATCAGATGACAGCGTGACATTTGCAAAGTATAGTTCAAATAACTCTCTAAATGTGGCTTTCTAAATCGTCTTTATTAGACTGAAACATGAAACAATAGCAGTCGTTCAGGTGTTAAAGAGAAGTGTTGAATAAAACCAGCTGAAGATCACGTTCACAGATGGCAATGCAACAGACACAGACTAATAACAAGACCAGATTAAAACACTAAGGGCACAACAGCCAAGAAATGACTACAGAACAAGATTGCTTAATGCCTCAAATGGCACAAATTTAATTCATTAAAGGAAAATAAATGTGCAAATAAAGTTAAATGCAGTGAGGAAAGACTACCTATAGATGCTTTTCTATTATTAGAGCTAAATATAGTTTAGTCATTAGCTGAAAATTCACTCTCAGGCCATCAAAGATGTAGATGAGTTTGTTTCTTCAACAGATTTGGAGAAATGTGTCTCTGCATCAGTGTCTCAGCAATGGATGCTCTGCAGTGAATGGGTGCCGTCAGAATGAGAGCCAATGGATGCTCTGCAGTGAATGGGTGCCGTCAGAATGAGTCAATGAATGATCTGCAGTGAATGGGTGCCGTCAGAATGAGAGTCAATGGATGCTCTGCAGTGAATGGGTGCCGTCAGAATGAGACCCAATGGATGCTCTGCAGTGAATGGGTGCCATCAGAATGAGAACCAATGGATGCTCTGCAGTGAATGGGTGCCGTCAGAATGAGAGCCAATGGATGCTCTGCAGTGAATGGGTGCCGTCAGAATGAGAGCTAATGGATGCTCTGCAGTGAATGGGTGCCGTCAGAATGAGAGCCAATGGATGCTCTGCAGTGAATGGGTGCCGTCAGAATGAGACCCAATGGATGCTCTGCAGTGAATGGGTGCCATCAGAATGAGAACCAATGGATGCTCTGCAGTGAATGGGTGCCGTCAGAATGAGAGCCAATGGATGCTCTGCAGTGAATGGGTGCCGTCAGAATGAGAGCTAATGGATGCTCTGCAGTGAATGGGTGCCGTCAGAATGAGAGCCAATGGATGCTCTGCAGTGAATGGGTGCCGTCAGAATGAGAGCCAATGGATGCTCTGCAGTGAATGGGTGCCATCAGAATGAGAACCAATGGATGCTCTGCAGTGAATGGGTGCCGTCAAAATGAGAGCCAATGGATGCTCTGCAGTGAATGGGTGCCGTCAGAATGAGAGCTAATGGATGCTCTGTAGTGAATGGGTGCCGTCAGAATGAGAGTCTGATAAAAACATCACACCACTCCAGTCCATCAGTTAACATCTGGAGAAGACAAAAGCTGAAACAAATCCATCATTAAGACGTTTTAACTTCACTTAAAGTTAAAACTCCTGTTGTCTCTCAAATCAAAACTACCCACACGTGGACCACAAAACCAGTAAAAAGGTTCAATTTATTTAAACTGAGATTTTTTACATAATCTGAAAGCTGATTAAATAAGCTTTCATTTGATGGCTGCATGAATAGGTGAATATTTGTCTGAGATACAACTATTTGAAAATCTTGAATCTGAGGGTGCAGAAAAAGTTGCCCAAATGAAGTTCTGAGCAATGCATATTAAAAGTACTACCGCCAGACCCGGAGATCGTCTGAATGGATTCAAAAACGTCTCATGTAAAATGAGCCTATTTTCAAAAAAAGTGGAGTGTTCATTTAATATCCTAATGATTTTTCAATCCATAATTTTGACCATACAATGTATTGCTGGGTATTGCTTGGTCCAGGGTCACATATATGTTTAGAGCAGTTTTGGCTTGTAAACGGTGCTTGATCTGTGCAGATTTCTCTCCGGATTCAGACCAGAACACTTTTACACTGGAGGAAGCGTTATTATGGATCAGGGATACTCAAATCTGACACACCTGAGCATGCTAATCAGTGTCTTCAGGATCATTAGACAATCACAGCTAGGTGAGTTTGATCAGAGCTAAACTCTGCAGGAAAGTGGATCTCACGAACCAGATTTGAGTACTGTTATGGATTATGGGTGCATATTTTAGTCAGAAGTAATGCCAAATGCAGCTTTTGTCTTCTCCAGATGTTAACTGATGGACTGGAGTGCTGTGGATTATTGTGATGTATATTGTGACTCTCATTCTGACGGCACCCATTCACTGCAGAGGACGCATTGCTGAGACGTTGAAGTAATGCTACTTTCTCCAAATCTGATGAAGAAACAAACTCATCTACATTGGATAGCCTGTGGATTTAGCCCATTTTCATATTTGTCTAAACTATTCTTTAAATGACAGGCCCGTGTAAAGACACATACAACAACAAATGAGTGCAGAAACATCAGATCCTTGTTTGCTTCGTGTCTTTAAATCATGTGCAGCATCAGTAACCTGCGAGCATCTACAGCTCCTCACTCTCCAGCCTCCGCTCTGGTTGGGAGACAGAGAATATGACGGGGCCGGTGTCGCTCATGGAAAAGGCTGACTTTATATCCAGACCCTGGCCGGAGAGAGCAGCGTATCGACTCCCGGCAAACTGCGTCTTCTTCATCGGTGGATGAACGTGCTGATGCCACTGAGCTACAGAAAGAAAACATGTGATCATATTCGGCATATGTGCTGGGAGTGTATATTTGACACACTAGATCTCGCTCTTCTTAACACAGCATATAACAGACGTTGCAGATTTGTTTTTATACTCATCATTGTGTAATGTATGATGCACTCCTGTGGCCATCTTTACACACAAGACAGACATACTCACTGGCTTCAATTTATATTCATTTTAAATATCCTAGTTATTTATAACATACTTGGTACTTTAAATGATCGAGTTAGGCATTCTGTTCAAACCTATTTTTTTGTTCCTCGTGTCAAAAAAACTTTGTTAAAAGAGCTTCATGTTTAAAGGTCTAACAGACTGGAATATTTACCTGCTGATATTCGATCTATTACATTATTTAAGATGTTTAAGCAAACTTTGTTATCATATTTTACATGTTATTTTTGAAGATGGTATTGATTTTTTTGGCTTATGTTGTGATCAGATACTTAATATATCGATCCGTGTATTATTTTTTGTTTCATATTTGTTACTAGTTATTTTGTAATGTTGTGGTGCTTTAATGTTTGTGTTGTGTTGTTTATGGGTGTAATGTTAATTTTGTGTTTAGTTTAGTTTTTGTGACTATGTTGTGATTATTGTGGGATCCATCTTGAAAACGAGATGTACATCTCAAGGGTTAATCCTAATACAAACCACATCGCTCGTCATCTTTTGGGTTAAATGTGATATAATTATATAAGAGAACGCTTATATTTTTGGTGCTTTAACCGGTCATCTTTTTTAATCTTTATAAATCATATTTTTGCAGTTCACTTGACGTGTCCTGCAGTGTGGAAAATTGATTTATTAAAATACAAACATTTAATGTATAGTTTAATTTATATCAATAAGAGTTTTTTTTAAAGAAAATAAGTGTTAAATAGTTAAAATAGAGTATAATACAGTAGTTTAAGTACATTTCAGAATCAGAATAATTTCTCAAAATAATTTGAAAAAAATTGTGATGTCAAACGATTAATTATTTAAGATGTAATTTTTTTATTATTTTAAGAAATTATTTTAATGATTTAAAAATGTAACTACTATATTATACCCCATGCAAAATTATTTAAGATGGCATTTTTCTTATTATTTTAAGAAATTATTTTAATGATTTAAAAATGTAACTACTATATTATACCCCATGCAAAATTATTTAAGATGGCATTTTTCTTATTATTTTAAGAAATTATTCTAATAATTAAAAATGTAATTAAATACTATATTATACTCCTTTTAAAATGATTTTAAAAAATTGCTAGTGCTGTCAAACGATTAATCACGTCCAAAATAAAAGTTTTTGTTTACATAATACATGTGTGTGTACTGTGTATATTTATTGTAATTATTGTACTCATACTGTGTAATATTTACACGTATATATTTATATTTATATAATTTATATTATATATAAATATATTTAATAAACAAATATAACATTTTATTAAATATATATGCATGTGTGTGTGTTTATAAATATACATAATAAATATACACAGTACACACACATATATATTATGTAAACAAAACTTTTATTTCGGACGTGATTAATCATTTGACAGCACTAAATTTTTTTTAAATCATTTTAAAAGGAGTATAATATAGTATTTAATTACATTTTTAATTATTAGAATAATTTCTTAAAATAATAAGAAAAATGACATCTTAAATAATTTTGCATGGGGTATAATATAGTAGTTACATTTTTAAATCATTAAAATAATTTCTTAAAATAATTATAAAAATGACATTTAAAATAGCTGAAGAGGAGTTTTATGGTTTAATACAGATTTTCATTTATTTCTGACCAGCTAATAAAAGTACTGTACTCTGAGTTTGAAGTATTGCAGGAGTAGCTAAAATGCTGAACTATTTTTTAACTTTGCTAATATTTAGTGCTGCCGTATTAAGAAATGTAACTGACTCACCATATATGTCTATTCTTGCTGTGCATGATATGATTCCGGCTTCATTTTTTGCAGACACCGTGTACCAGCCAGCATCTTCCTTTCTGGTCGGTTGAATCAGTAGACAGACATAACCTGTCATGTCCTGATGCATGCTGGGATAACAGACACAGAATGTGATTCATGTTCTTCATTGACTGTATGCTATGCTGCGTCTATGATCTGATATGTGTGGGAATGGCTGGTTTCTGGTCCAGCAGATGTGAGCAGACTCACCTGACTCGGTCTCTCGAGTGAAGGATTGTGTCGTTGTCTTTCTTCCAGTAGATGACCGGCTGTGGCATCCCCACGACTCTGCACTCCAGACGCACCGGGGTGCCCTCGGCGATGCCCGTGTTCTGCAGCTTCTCCACAAAGTGCGGCGCCTGCTTCAGCTCTTTTTCTGCTCAAAAGAGGGTCAAATATATATATATATATATATTTTTTTTTGCACAAAATAATACAACCATTGTTGCCCAAAGTGCTGTACAAAAATAGAAAACCAAAAAGCCACAAAAAACAACAACAAACTAAAAACATTTTCATAAATATACACAGACAAAGACATAGCACCACACAAACAAAAAGACACAAAGAACATAAAACTCAGCACTCAGAGAGATTAAAGGCCTGAGTTAATAAATACGTTTTTAACAATAATTTAAAACTAGAGATAGTCTGAGCTGATCTAATGCTCACAGGTAACAAATTCCACAGTTTCGGGCCAGCAACTGAGAAAGCGCGATCACCCTTAAGTTTTAATCTAGCTCTGGGAATTGTTAAAAGTTGCTGATCAGAAGATCTCAAGGATCTAGCAGAAGTATGGCGTTTTACTAGGGCATCAAGGTATGTTGGAGCTAAGCCATTTAAGGATTTAAAAACAAACACTAAAAGTTTATATTCTAGTCGGAAACGAACTGGCAACCATTTGAGAGAGAACAAAATCGGTGTAATATGCTCATGCTTGCGTGTACCTGTCAGCAGCCTAGCTGCAGCATTTTGAACTACCTGCAGACGCGCCAAAGCTGTCTGGTTAACTCCTATATATATAGTGTTACAATAATCGAGTCGCGAAAAAATGAAGGCATGGATGAGTTTCTCAAGATCAGTAGCAGAGAGAAAAGGTTTTACTTTCGCTAGAAGTCTCAGATTAAAAAAGCATGATTTAACAACATTGTTAATTTGCTTATCAAATTTGAGTTCTCGGTCAAACCAAACACCTACATTTTTCACAGCTACTTTGTTGTGCGCAGCCAGAGGACCCAAATGTACATTTACAGAGGCTAAATTTTCAATTTTTCCAAATAAAATAATCTCTGTTTTACTATCGTTACATTTCAAAAAATTTAAAGCCATCCAGCTTTTTACGTCCCTTAAGCAATTCAGAAGTGGAGTTAAAGCATTCTTATATTTGTGTGTTATTAATCATTGCTTCCGATTCTGAGAGAAAAACAAAAAGGCTGATTATTTTCTTACAATTGCAGGTTTATATCTCACAATACTGACTTTATAACTCTAGTTGTGATTTAATAAATCAACACGTCGAAATGATGACATAAAAATAAAAAGTCTTTGTCGTAATTATTAGATGAAACGTTATAACTATGAGATAAATTATAATTATGACACAAAAAATAAAGTCAAAATTGACATGACTTAATGTTAATATTTATGACTTTGTCAATATTGACTGGTCAGTTTACTTTTTATGTCAATTATAATTTATCTCATAGTTATAAAATTGTATCTAATAATTATGACTTTTCATGAAATAATTTTGTAATATCTCATATTTATAACATTCTTAGAAATGCTTGTCATCATTTCTACTTATGTCATAATTAACTTCTCAATATTATAACATTTTGACTTATGACTTTGTTAATATTTTTGAATTGTTATAAGTCAAAATGTTATAATATTGAGATAAATTAATTATGATAAATAGAAAATATGACAAGAATTTAAAATGTTATAAATATGAGATATAATTTTGGGATGACATGAAAAGTCATAATTATTAAATAAAAAGTTAGAATTATGAGACGTCATAATTTTGACATAAAAGTCAATTATGGTATAAAATAAAAATAATAAATATAATAGTCATAATTGTGAGAAAAATCGAAACTCGTATACATCGAAATTATGACATACTAAGTCATAATTATGACATAAAAGGTTGAAATTCATGTACAAGGCTGAATTTATGATAGTCAAAAATGAGTAAGTATGGAATTATAAAATTATTGAGATACTCAATATTATGAGATAAGTCATCATAGGATAAATTATGATATGCTAAGTCATAAATAAGTAATTTTTAATGTCAGTCATAACTATGACTTTATCATCTCATAATGACTTAGTACGCCATAGTTTAGATTTTTTGTCATAATTATGAATTTCTATCTAATAATTTCGACTTATGTCATTCTAAGTCATAATTATGATTTATCAAAGCACTTTTTTTCTTCTTTTGTGGCAGAAATGTGCTCTCTAGTGTTTAATGTTAAAAAGACGACCGGCTCTCACCCACTACTCTGAGCTCGAGGCAGAATGAACTCTGTCCCGCTTTATTTGAGGCGATGCAGGTGTACGTCCCGTCATCGGCTTGAGTCAGAGGGTCAATAACCAGAGAATAGATCCCGTTTTCTCTCACGAGCATTCGGTGAGTGAGGTCTGGATATATGGGCTTCCCGTTGAGAAGCCACATGATTTCAGGATGAGGAAGCCCACTCACCTACACACACAGCAGAGCAAGACGGAGTCAAAAACATGGAAAAACATGATCATTTAGGTTTCTTAACAGACAGCTGCCCACAAAAGTACTTGGACACTTCAGTGACTTTTCAAGCATTTTGAAATGATACAAAAAGAGTTTAAATGGTTTTAAATGATACAACGGAACACAAAGCCACTGGTAAGTACTTAAGTGACTTTCATGAGCAGGTTTCTTAAAGTACAGTTAAAAAGTGCACTTTGTAAATATGTCAAATTAGAATTAGTTTTTAAAGGATATTGTAAATACGGGTTATTATAGTAAATTAAACTGAAACTAATATTAAAACCATAAAAACATATTTGTATTTTATTTAATCTAGTTGCCAAGGCAACATCTCTCATTTTCATTTTGTTTAACTTGACTTACTAAAATAATTAAAACATAAATAAAAATGTATAAAAACTATATAGATATATACAGGGGAAAAAATCTAAGAAACAAAAACCTATTTTATTTTGAATGAAAATAGAAAACTAAATACTTATAAAAATATATTAATTAAAAACTATAATAGTGCCTCAGTGATACTAAAATAACACTTTTGTAAATTAATCAGTGTTTTAAAAACATGACATGCAAGTTTCAAATTAAATTTTACATTTTATAATATGAACTATATATTTATTTTATCGTAAATCTTTGTCAGTACATTCAGCAGTACACTGAGGTAATTATGGAAAAGATGTACTTAAAGATGTACTTAAGTCCTGCTTTCTATCATCTTAAGTTAAAATAATTGCAACATAAATTTTAACTATAATACATTTTTCAAAATATCCAAAATATTACACTCAGTTTGCACTTAAGTACTGTAGGCTATATTAATTTAAAATATTTTCTTTCAGTAAGAACCCATTTTAAAAGCATGGTAAAGTGTACTTATCTTGTATATTTATGGCCAGATTTACTAAACAGGGTAAATTAGCATTAGAGCGCAATTCTATAAAAGCACCGATGGGAGGGGACACTTCTGCGGGTGATTTACTGACAATTTTGCATCTGAAAGGGAAACAAATGCATATTCTATAAGGTCAAGCATAAGCATAACTGTGTCCACGCCTTTTCAGCGCTAATTCTTCTTTAGTAAATCCTGACCGTGCTACTTTAACACCAAAAGACGGTTTGCGCTGGCGCAAGCTGTTAGTACATCTGGTCTGCTAGGACTCCTAATGCAATGATGTAAGCGCTCAGATGAGTTTTGGGACCACAGTCGGTTATATCTTGCTCCAGTACCTTGCAGTCTAACCTACAGAGGCATCCCTCGTGAGCGGACATGTCTCCTGAAGCCTGAAGGAAGTGCGGACGAAAGAAGTGCTCTTGAGCCGGCTCGCCCTCCACTTCCTGTACACGCGCGCGGACTCTGGGGAAAAAACAGCTCGAGTGATGACAGAAATATTTGCTTTACATGCTCATTTGTAGCTACTTAAATATTTGTATTACTATTTATTATTCTTATACACTCTTAAAAAATAAAGGTGCTTCATAAGGTTCTTCCCAGCGATGCCATAGAAGAACCATTTTATGTTCCACAAAGAAGCATTCAGTCAAAGGTTCTTTAAAGAACATCTCTACCTTTTTATAATCTGAAGAACCTTATTTCGCCACAAAGAACATGTTTGTGACACAGAAAGGTTCTTCAGATGTTAAGGTTCTTTATGGCACCATATAGACAAAAAATGTTATTCTGTGGCATCGTGAAGCAGCTTTATTTTTAAGAGCGTATGTCCAAAACTGTAATTTTTCCACCACAAAAAAACAACATCTTGTTGCAACATTTTACAAAAATCAAAATTGAATATATTTGGTTAAAATCCTATGTTATAAAAGATGAAGTGCTATGCAGGCTATTTTAGACAATACTGGCTGATTAGACGACAATGCTGACCAAAAATGCAAAAAAGTTTGCCCTCTCTCTCTCTTCACCGTTCCCACATCTCAGACCTCCAGTATATAACATATTACCCCCTTTAGACATAGTTTGTGAAGTAAAGAGTAAAGAAAATACTGTGCAATACTCACTGAAACAACCACAGTTCTTTATTTAGCCTTGTAAGACCCCCCCCCCCCTCATAAAAACACTTTCTCATTGGATCCAAGCAAAGCAAATCTCACATCGTGACCCATTTTGATCTCAAAAAAGTGAGTTGTCACTGAAAAGTGAGGAGTTTGCATCTATGTATTACACATGCAAGTCTATTAAACGTCTCTCTTTGTCAGCCGTCGCAGCTGCAGAAGGAAAACTGAGCACCGATCCGACTCACCTCTGCGAGTGAACCATGGGACGGTTTCGCACGGGACCCGTTTGGACAATCAAATGGCCAGAGCAACTTATTCTGCCCTGTGAACATGAAAACAAGCTCGACTCATTCCTGCGGTACATCAGAGTCATTTCTGATGATTTTCTCCAGAATGTTTGCTGTCGTTACCTGTGGATTCGCTGCCATGACTGTATAATTACCGTCATCATCATTAGTGACGGTTTCTATGTGTAATGAACACGTCCCATCACCCTCTCTGATCTTCTTATAGTGCTCGTTTTTCTTCAAAATCTGCTTCCCATCCTTAAACCAGTAAACCTGTGTGGAAAAGTACAAAATAACAGTCCATCAACAAGTAGTTTGGACTATGTATTTATGTTTCTTTTACATTTACATTCAGTCATTTAGCAGACGCTTTTATCCAAAGGGACTTACAATTGGGGAATACATAAAGCGATTAATCTTGAAGAGGCAAACATACAGAGGAAGTGCCCCTAACACCAAGTCTCAGACATTGTTCAAATAACTACAAGCTAGCAAGGGAAGGAGAAAAAGATATAAAGTTCAGGATGAAGTCAAGTAGTGTCGGAAGAGATGAGTTTTCAGTTATTGCTTGAAGATTGACAGGAATCCAGCGCTCTGGATGGGGGGGGGGGGGGGGGAAGATCATTCCACCAGCCAGGAACGGTGAACGAGAATGTTCTGGAGAGTGATTTTGAGCCTCTCTGTGATGGTACCACGAGGCGTCGCTCACTAGCAGATCTCAGACTTCTGGAGGGGATGTAGATTCGTAATAGTGAGTGGAAGTAGGCGGGGCTTCTGGAGGGGATGTAGATTCGTAATAGTGAGTGGAAGTAGGCGGGGCTTCTGGAGGGGATGTAGATTCGTAATAGTGAGTGGAAGTAGGAGGGGCTTCTGGAGGGATGTAGATTCGTAATAGTGAGTGGAAGTAGGCGGGGCTTCTGGAGGGGATGTAGATTCGTAATAGTGAGTGGAAGTAGGCGGGGCTTCTGGAAGGGATGTAGATTCGTAATAGTGAGTGGAAGTAGGCGGGGCTTCTGGAGGGGATGTAGATTCGTAATAGTGAGTGGAAGTAGGCGGGGCTTCTGGAGGGGATGTAGATTCGTAATAGTGAGTGGAAGTAGGCGGGGCTTCTGGAGGGGATGTAGATTCGTAATAGTGAGTGGAAGTAGGCGGGGCTTCTGGAGGGGATGTAGATTCGTAATAGTGAGTGGAAGTAGGCGGGGCTTCTGGAGGGGATGTAGATTCGTAATAGTGAGTGGAAGTAGGCGGGGCTTCTGGAGGGGATGTAGATTCGTAATAGTGAGTGGAAGTAGGCGGGGCTTCTGGAGGGGATGTAGATTCGTAATAGTGAGTGGAAGTAGGCGGGGCTTCTGGAGGGGATGTAGATTCGTAATAGTGAGTGGAAGTAGGCGGGGCTTCTGGAGGGGATGTAGATTCGTAATAGTGAGTGGAAGTAGGCGGGGCTTCTGGAGGGGATGTAGATTCGTAATAGTGAGTGGAAGTAGGCGGGGCTTCTGGAGGGGATGTAGATTCGTAATAGTGAGTGGAAGTAGGCGGGGCTTCTGGAGGGATGTAGATTCGTAATAGTGAGTGGAAGTAGGCGGGGCTTCTGGAGGGGATGTAGATTCGTAATAGTGAGTGGAAGTAGGCGGGGCTTCTGGAGGGGATGTAGATTCGTAATAGTGAGTGGAAGTAGGCGGGGCTTCTGGAGGGGATGTAGATTCGTAATAGTGAGTGGAAGTAGGCGGGGCTTCTGGAGGGGATGTAGATTCGTAATAGTGAGTGGAAGTAGGCGGGGCTTCTGGAGGGGATGTAGATTCGTAATAGTGAGTGGAAGTAGGCGGGGCTTCTGGAGGGGATGTAGATTCGTAATAGTGAGTGGAAGTAGGCGGGGCTTCTGGAGGGGATGTAGATTCGTAATAGTGAGTGGAAGTAGGCGGGGCTTCTGGAGGGGATGTAGATTCGTAATAGTGAGTGGAAGTAGGCGGGGCTTCTGGAGGGGATGTAGATTCGTAATAGTGAGTGGAAGTAGGAGGGGCTTCTGGAGGGGATGTAGATTCGTAATAGTGAGTGGAAGTAGGCGGGGCTTCTGGAGGGGATGTAGATTCGTAATAGTGAGTGGAAGTAGGGGGTCTGAGCTGTGGTTGTTCTATATCAAGCATCAGTGTCTGAAGGCAGTGCAAGGAGCATAGCAAGAGAGGTGTAACATGTGCTTTATTGGGTGTTGAAGCCAGTCGTGCGCTGCATTCTGAATCATTTGTAGAGGTTTGATTGTGTTGATGGAAGTCCAGGGCTCTGAGGGAAGATGTATTGCAGTGAGTCCAGTGTCCAGCGCTTTGGAGTGCTTAAAGATTGAAGTTAATGAAAGAGGTCCGAGAAATGTAATGATTCATTATTAATCTAAAAGCGACTAGATTGAGGGATTTTTAGCTAATAAAATAAATGAGTAGCTTTTATTCTTAAGGAGGACGTATTAAATTGATCAAAAGTGAATGTAGTGGGTTTGAGGATGTAGATTATATATAGTATGAAGTATGGAGGGCTTCTGAGGGATGTAAAGATCTGAAAGATGTATCACAATTGGGCACAATATTGGGCAGCACAACTGTTTTTAACAAATTTTAACATAATCAGAAATGTTTTGTAAGCAGCGGAATTCTGATATTATTATGATTTCTGAAGATCAGTGAGTGAAGAGCGGGATTCTGAAGGGCATGTAATTCGTAAATAGTATGAATGTAACGGGCATTTTAGGTTGTATTTTATTGATCAAATAAATGCAGCCTTGCTGAGCAGAAGAGACTTGTTCTAAAAACATATTTAAAGGTCTTAGGCCAGATCCCAAGACTTTGAACCATAAGAGAGTGAACACAAGTGAAAGTGTTATTTTCTGTGCATGCACTACAAGAACATCACAGGCTGTCAAAAACTGCACTTTAGGAATCGGATTCAAAACTTTACAGGTAATACGTGACAGGAATCCCTTCCACAGCCCTGAGGGCTTCAGTTTCTTGTCGAAGATGGGCATGATGCATTTTCCCGTGGGAATTTCATCGTGCTGAATTCCTCGTCCGACTCTTCAACTGGAGTTCTTTCCAGACGAAACTCGATCTCACTCATTAGCCTCTAGCTCAAAGCTCGTCACCTTTATTCCTACAAAACACATAATTACCTGAAATTATTCATGAACGTGTCCCAATTATGTTTTCATATTAACTAAACTTTCTTATTAACTACTTTTTCCAGGTTCTGGAAAGCATTACTCACAGTTTCCTAAATGTTAAAGTTTCCAGTACAGTCGCATAATTAAACAATCAAACTGATCATAGTAATGACTAAAAATAACAATAAACAAACAGAGATATCTGATAAATGACAAGGCTAATCAGTGGTCAGGCTATTTTCAACAATCAGTGTGAACTTGGGATTTGAGGATGAGATTTTAAACATATAGCGAATTACAATAAATAAGGGTTATGTGGAGAAATGGGGATTGAAGGATTATAACCTAATTAGTGAAAGGGGAATTGAGGATTATTATATCTGAGAATACACATTTGGGTTGAGATTGAATAGTGGGTTTGAAATGGGGCTCAAAAGGGATGTAATTAAACGAATCAAGATGGAATACGGATCTGAGGGATGACATTGAATTGATGGAATACGGGTTCGATTTGAGTTGAATTATGAATAATAGCTTTTCCGACATTATAATTATGGATAGGCACATGGTAGTTAATTTGTTTTGCAATTCTTGGAAAAGTACATGTGCAGTTTGAATCCTAGAAATTTCTGAATTCTAGTATGGAAAGTAGAATTAGATTTTTTTAATCCCGTGCAAATTAAATATAAAGCGAATTGAGTTTAAATCGAATTTAAGTTTAATTTCATGAGTTAGAGATTCTTTTACTCAAACGAAAAGATGTCAGTCATTCATGGTAAATTAGGATATTCATTATTTAGCATTGAGACTTTTTCAATGAGGATTACAGGCATTAGGCATATTTTTCAGTATATATAGGTAATTCTTATATTTAATGCGATGGGTTGATTTCATGAACAAGTTCATTAAGTTTAGACTAGTAGTATAGATGGCGACTAGAGTTCGAATGGGGTTCACATACATGTTATGGGTCAAAGACTCGTTTTATTAGTTTACACGGTCGTAAGGTAGAGAGAAGTGAGCTCAACCACGTTTCAAAATTAGTGTAAATTCAAAGTATAATTAGTGGAAGTAGGCGGCCTTCTGGAGGGGATGTAGATTCGTAATAGTGAGTGGAAGTAGGAGGGGCTTCTGGAGGGGATGCAGATTCGTAATAGTGAGTGGAAGTAGGTGGGGCTTCTGGAGGGGATGCAGATTCGTAATAGTGAGTGGAAGTAGGAGGGGCTTCTGGAGGGGATGTAGATTTGTAATAGTGAGTGTAAGTAGGCGGGGCTTCTGGAGGGGATGTAGATTTGTAATAGTGAGTGGAAGTAGGCGGGGATTCTGGAGGGGATGTAGATTCGTAATAGTGAGTGGAAGTAGGCGGGGATTCTGGAGGGGATGTAGATTCGTAATAGTGAGTGGAAGTAGGAGGGGCTTCTGGAGGGGATGTAGATTTGTAATAGTGAGTGGAAGTAGGCGGGGCTTCTGGAGGGGATGTAGATTTGTAATAGTGAGTGGAAGTAGGCGGGGATTCTGGAGGGGATGTAGATTCGTAATAGTGAGTGGAAGTAGGCGGGGCTTCTGGAGGGGATGTAGATTCGTAATAGTGAGTGGAAGTAGCAGGGGCTTCTGGAGGGGATGTAGATTTGTAATAGTGAGTGGAAGTAGGCGGGGCTTCTGGAGGGGATGTAGATTTGTAATAGTGAGTGGAAGTAGGAGGGGCTTCTGGAGGGGATGTAGATTCGTAATAGTGAGTGGAAGTAGGAGGGGCTTCTGGAGGGGATGTAGATTCGTAATAGTGAGTGGAAGTAGGAGGGGCTTCTGGAGGGGATGTAGATTCGTAATAGTGAGTGGAAGTAGGCGGGGCTTCTGGAAGGGATGTAGATTTGTAATCGTGAGTGGAAGTAGGCGGGGCTTCTGGAGGGGATGTAGATTCGTAATAGTGAGGGGAAGTAGGAGGGGCTTCTGGAAGGGATGTAGATTCGTAATAGTGAGTGGAAGTAGGCGGGGCTTCTGGAGGGGATGTAGATTCGTAACAGTTAGTGGAAGTAGGCGGGTGCTGAGCCTGTGGTTGTTCTATATGCAAGCATCAGTATCTTGAACTGGATGCGAGCTGCAACCGGGAGCCAGTGCAAGGAGACAAAGAGAGGTGTGACGTGCTCTTTTGGGCTCGTTGAAGACCAGTCGTGCCGCTGCATTCTGAATCATTTGTAGAGGTTTGATTGTGTTTGATGGAAGTCCAGCCAGAAGAGTATTGCAGTAGTCCAGTGTCCACGCCTGTTATGCTTAAAGATTGAAGTTAATATAAACGGTCCAGAAATAATAATGATTCATTATTAATCTAAAAGCACTAGATTCATATTTTTGTAGCTATATAAAATAAATTAGTACTTTTATTCATTAAGGAGGACGTATTAAATTGATCAAAAGTGAGTGTATTTTTAAAGTTATAAAAATATATCCTGAAAAACAAAATGTATCACAATTTACACAAATATATTGGGCAGCACAACTGTTTTTAACAAATTTTTCAACATAATCAGAAATGTTTCTTGTGCAGCAAATCAGTATATTATTATGATTTCTGAAGATCACATGACACTGAACACTGAATTGTAAAAATATGTACCATTTTATTGTATTTTTTTATCAAATAAATGCAGCCTTGCGGAGCAGAAGAGACTTCTTTCAAAAACATATTTAAAGGTCTTACCAATCCCAAACTTTGAACCATAAAGAGAACACAATGAAAGTGTTATTTTCTGTGCATGCACTACAAGAACATCACAGGCTGTCAAAAACTCACTTTAGGAATCGGTATTCCAACAACTTTACAGGTAAACGTGACAGGAATCCCTTCCACAGCCCTGAGGTGCTTCAGTTTCTTGTCGAAGATGGGCATGATGCATTTTCCCGTGGGAATTTCATCGTGCTGAACTTCCTCGTCCGACTCTTCAACTGGAGTTCTTTCCAGACGAAACTCGATCTCACTCATTAGCCTCTGCTCAAAGCTCGTCACCTTATATTCCTACAAAACACATAATTACCTGAAATCATTCATGAACTATTATTATTATTGTTTTCATATTAACTAAACTTTCTTATTAACTACTTTTTCCAGGTTCTGTGGAAACATTACTCACAGTTGCTACCTAAATGTTAAAGTTTCCAGTACAGTCGCATAATTAAACAATCAAACTGATCATAGTGATGACTAAAAATAACAATAAACAAACAAAGAGATATCTGATAAATATCTGAGATATCTGAGATATCTAAAACGGGGTCTGCAGCGTTTTCAAAAGTCTCTGTTTTCGACCTTGAAAACGCCGGAGTAGTGTAAACGATAGGCGTAACTGTAGCAAAAGTTATGCGTTTAAAACGAAAATGCATTAGTGTAAATGGAACCTAAAACTCAGAATTACGAGAAAAGCCAGAATTGTGAGATTTAAACTCAGAATTCCAAGAAAAAAAATTCCAATTGTGAGATTTAAACTCAGAATTCAGAGGAAAAAAGTGGAATTTGAGATTCAAACAGAATTCCAAGAAAAAACTCAGAATTATGAGAAAAGCCAGAATTGTGAGATTTAAACTCAGAATTGTGAGATTTAAACTCAGAATTCAGAATTTTTGAAAATTGTAAGATATAAATTTGCAATTCTGAGAAAAAAGTCAGAATTGTGAGATAAAGTCACAAATGTTTTAATTCTGTGGTGGAAACATATGTTCCATATGTTCTGGGGGTTAGAGAAAGGATGAAAATTGGCCATATATGAATATAAATTATGAATGTTTTTCGTGCAAAAATTAATAAATCCACAAATAAAGTTACTAAATAGCTAAGATATGAAACTCTTTAACACACCTTCCCATTTTAAAAGTACCTATTACTATCTCAAGAGGCCTGTCCGGCAACAGCTCGCCTTCAGTTCTGGATGTCCACCAACATGTCTGAATACAGTCACCTCTATTAATAGCACAGAAGAGCCCTGTTCATTCCAATCTCTGTCTAGTCTCAAGCCCAGCAGATACTGTTTGCATTCAGATTTCATTCACATAGACACTGAACTGAACTGTGATTACAATGAAAACACAACCCCAAACTGCAGATGGTCTAATGTAGTGCTCATGTCATTATTGTTCTGTTTGAGATACCCTTTGAACCCTGATATTAATATTCTCATGTAGTATAGCATAAAGTCAAGTTGCTCATGCATAATCTTTTGTGATAGAATTTTAATTAGAATATTAGTAGTTTCACAATTTACAAGGACACAGCTATATTTTTAATATTAGTTAAATGATTCTGACTTCAGGATTTAATGTTAAAATGTGCATATTTTAAAACAATTATGGCTTTAAACATTCATACAATTAATTTTACATGGTAACACTTTACAATACAGTCCCATTGGTTAACATTAGTTACTGCAATAACTAACAATAAGGAAGAGATTTGTTATAGTATTTATAAATATTAATATAATATTCTAATATGTCATATCTAATCTCTCTCTATACTAAACAAATGTATTATATATAATATATTAAACACTACTTAATAAAAACACAACTGTTTATTTTAAGGCCACGTCAGCTCATAATATTAAATTAACTAACATTATCAAATGCTTTCTAAGTATTTTGCATCGTTAATGTTAACTGATATAGTTAACAAATTATTGTAAAGTGTTCATGAAATATGTACTCTAAAGAGAGTTATTATCATGCAGTTTGATTAGTGGAAAAAAGCCACAGCTTTAAATTAGCTCAGGATCATCTTGTTTCTGGTTTCAATCATAATTGATTCTTATATTATGAAACCAAAGCACTGCTGGCAATGGAGAGAAATGCTTGTACCTTGTCATAGTTAATGACAGCTGCGGTGGGAAGGTTTGGTCCGAGCGGTCGGCTCACTTCCCCCAAATAACTCTGCTTCTACGGAGGACAGGATGAATGAGGAGGATGTGAACACAAACGCTAGTCACACATCAAGACACATGTGTGTTTTTATCATGCTATTCTGACAGTGTTAATATGGTGCATCACATTTGACATATTTAATGTGTTAGAATGTGAAAACATTGGAACTGATTATTAAATGGGAATGGTTGCATTGATGTAAAGCCACTAAATGATGCATGGAGATTTACAGACCACGGAAATTAAAATAAAAGGTTTTCATTAATAAATGACAACCAGCAATGCATGGCAATAGAAAGTATTAAATGTAATGAAGCCCTCAAATCAATTATACTGACATTTAAACTCAACATGAAAAACCTGATGAGGGTGTAAAATGAGATTGATTTTGTGTTGAATTTAAACAAAGCTTTTAATTGTAGTCCAATCCAAATGATTTACAGAACACCTAAATATTTACAGTTTTGAGGCGCTAAGAAATATAACTATTAATATATTGCAAATGCAAATGCAAATAAAAAGTATGTAAAATTGCAAGCATGCACTTAATCAAATACCGTGAAGAGTACACAAGTATATCAAATATGAAAAAAGTGCCATGCGGGAATTATACATATATATCTATATAGATCCTTATAGAGTTATCTGTATACATATCTATCTGTAATTCCTGCATGGCATAATTTTTGCTAATGAAATGAGAAAAAGTATCTCAGCAGGTGATATATTTTTGCATTTGGTGCAAGCCAACAAAGAGTTGGATTCATCCTTCAACATCACAAAGAAGCTTGAAAACTTCTTAAGAACGAGAGATAAAAAATAACATGTTTTTGCTAATATCATTACGAAGTCCTGGTTTTGTCTTAAAGCGTAGCAGACTGATCAAGCTGTGATACACAGAACATGTGTATCACATTTAGGGGGATATTTGTCTTCCCCATTCCTTCTCCATCTCCATCAATCTGTGTTTTGTGTAAGCACACACAAACTTAACTTCTACAAACCAAGATTAAACCGTCTGTAATAGTGTCTCACATAAAGAAACCCGTAACACAAAGTAAGATGATCGGAAGCAACAAAAACGTTCTTCTGTGAAAAACAGAAGATGAGCAATATTATATAACTGAATTGTGTCTGTCAATCCTGCTAAAGCATGGCCTAGGTCTACTATTTGTACTATACACAACGAAACCCATGCGTGTGATATTTATTACACCACATACCTGCTGTCCAAAACGAAGCTGTTCGTCTTTAAATTGTAGTTTCTTCTCAATATCTTGTAACAGTGTTTCCCTGCTCTCGCGGATGTCATCGTCAGACATGAGTCTGGATCCTCTTTGATTCTTCTTTAGTGCACCTTGAGGCCTGAACATGAAGTAACACAATGAGACCGAGGTATGGCATTAAAATATGATACAAATACGTGTGTATATATTTAAGACAATTCAAATTCTGCTGTTAAACAGCTCTAAGAAGACCATAGTGTCATTATTTACCTGAACTGGTCAGTTCAGTCTAGTCACAACGATTAAGTGCTATCTATATTATATTAGGCTTCAAACATCTGAAATATCAAGGAACAAGTGGATAGTTTATTTTTAATGGTGTCCCGGATTATGTCAGAGGATTTTGCTTTGTAAACGAGGCACAGTGTTGTGGAGAGTTCACAAAGAAACATTTGTTGAAAGATGAAGCAGTGCTGATCTGACCGCAGCTGCATCACAAACGTAAGTAAATGATTTCATAATGCTTTGTCTGGAAATTACCTTGATTATGTTGTCAAAACACACATGCAATAGCGAGGGGGCGTTGATAGTGTTTCCTATGCTATGACGTGAGCCAATCATAATTACTGAGAAGCCTTAAAGGACCCGCCCCTTTAACATGAGGTTTCTGAGAGAAGTTCAGAATGAGGGTTGAAAATAATAATTTTCCTCATATTTATTTGTTTTTTTTCTGGGGGACAAAAAACTTTACTAGCATAAGTAAACTCAAGGAATCTATTAAATTAATTAAAAAAATCCATGTCATCATGACCCCTTTAAGAGAACCGTGCCCTTCAAACCATATTATGATATTACAATATTATAATAAAGAGGTCTTCAACCCTAATCCAAGGGGAACCCACGGTCCTGTACAGTTTATTTCCGACCTGCTTCAGCACACCTGCATGTGTATTTTCAATTAAGCTATTCTGAAGAATCTGATTACCTTCAGGTGTGGTTGATTAGGGTTGGAGCTCAACTCTGCAGGACAGTGGATCCCCAGGAGCAGGGTTGAGAACCTCTGTTATAATGAAATGTTGTGTTTGTGTTTGCTTACCCAGGTGGGAGCGCTCTTAGGCAGGCCCATGGCATTGGTCGGAAGAGATGTTGGAAGTGAAGGAAGGACTGAACTAAGGAAGGCCACTGGATTTTGGATGGGGCTAGGAGTGGAGCTGCTAGAGGTTGGTGAAGAAGCTTGTGGAGGGGACTGATTTCTAAAAGAAAACACTGAATTCACCAGCCCAGGAGGCAGTAGAGGGGGTGAGGACACATATGGTGGACTGCTTGGACACTCCAGAACTCTTGTTGGGAACTTTCTTGGGGACGGAGAAAAGTGGTTGACGGGCGATGTGAGCGCCCGTGTCGACTTCGGGAATATCTGTGCTGCTAATTCATGGAGCATTGGAACAGGAGACTCGGTTGGGGAAGGACTCCTGATAGGAGAGAGTGTCTGGGCCGCGATGAACTCCTTCGGCCTTGTGTAGGTGAAGCTCTGGGTGGAGATTGGACTAATCCCGGGAAGTGGAGGCCGGGTGTCATTCAACGGAGGTGGAGACATTGGACTTGGTATGGATGCCGGTTGATTTCTCACTAGATGTGATGAGGTGATCGTACTCAGGAGTTTATAAGGCACACCTTGAGAATGTGTGTCTTGTGTAGCCATGCTGGGATGAGAATTTGTGGTGGTGTTTAACTTTGGCGCAGTGTTGTTAACCGCTGATGCATTAGGTGATATCAGTGCCTGTGTTCTGGCAGAACTCGTGCCACTAACGGAAACAGAGTTCATCTGCAAGGTTGGATTCATGTTTATTTGTGAAATATGGGTGGAAGGAGTAATGGGTGGAACATTGGCCACATGGTTGGGGTTTGGTTGGGTGGTTGGAGCCATGATATGTTGAGGACAATGTGCAGAAGGTCCCAAATGTGGAGGCATAGGGATGTTGGGAACTCCTCCTGGTTGAGTTATTGGGATTGTTGGGATCACACTTGGCATAGGGGTAACTGGAGCCACACTGGGTGAGATTGGCCACAAATTTAGCTGAGGAGAAGTGGGCACCACATTCGTTTGGGTTAGTAGGTTAGAGGGAACCATGCCCAGTGGAACAGTACTTAAAGTAGTAGGAACCAGATTTTGTTGAGGTATTGGAGGGTGGTTGTGCATGGTTGTGGCTGATGGAGTAAGTTGGGGCAAATGCATGGAATTGATTAAAGGCATGCTGAATTGGGATACAGGCACAGCTTTTAATATGGGAGCAGGTGCTGTAGGAAGTAGAGCGACAGATGCAGGGATTGGCAGTGTAATTGGAGCAGAGTTCATTACAAGAGGTGGTGGTTGGAGTTGGGAAGGAACTGGATTTGCAGGAGGGTGAGTTGGCTTGACAGGCGGTGGCTCACAACTTGTCCTGTCTAAATGTGGTGAATCTTGGCTTGGGGAGACGTTTTCCTGCCACTGTTCCAAAAGCACCTGGTTGTGGAGGATCTGAAGCTGCACTGGGTCTCTAAGATAAGACAGAAGGAGAAAACAAGCATGTTTTCTACTTCAGATAGTCCTAAAATGTAATTTAACTCTCAAGATGTCTTGCAACACTCTGAAATTGGTACTTACAATTTTGGTTTAGCCAACACTGGCGGTGGATCTTTAGATGACATTTCTTTCTCTTCCTCGTCTTCATCCTCCGGGAGTTTAAAGGTTACACGGAGGCCAACTCGGGAACTAGAGCGGGATTCGTTGTGATTCCATAACACACCCTCGGGTCTTGTCTTGAGGCAAGAATTCGGTGGATCTGGTAGGGGTTTAACAGTTGGTCGCTCTTGATGGTTATTGGAGTTTACTGATGGGAGACTAGTAACAGAAAGGCTGGGGTTGTTTTTGAACCATTTGATAATGGTTCAACCCAGGCATCAGAGCTCATAGCGATGCTGGAGGCTGATCCGTTTGGTGGACTTTGGGTCACTTCTGTGGAAGGCTTAAAACCAGACCCTCCTGAATCAAAGTGTGTTGTGCTAGAGCTGAGAGGCTTATGGTTTGAGTCTGAGTTCAGTGAAGAAGAACTGAAGCGGAGTGGGTCTACCTGAGGTAAACTAGTCCTGAAAGTATCTGAGCTGTATTTTCCAATGCTGAGAGGGTTTAGACTAGGTAGGCTAGTGGTGAGATCATGGCGAAGGGTACTAGGATTTAGGGAATCTGAGCGAGGAGTTCCAGAGTCCTGAAGGTCTGAATGCTTATTGCCCCAGCTCAAAGGGTCAAGGCAAATCATGCTTGAGTGAAGCTTGTGGTTTACCAGAGAATCATCTGGTTTACGCTTTAAAGTTGTTGACATCAGTTCTGTTGCCGGAAACTTTTGGAGGGTGGATTCCACTGTTAAAGTACTTGTTGTTTTAGGGTTGGTGCTGTTATTATTGTATCCTATCGATGCAGACAAAATATTGTTCAGAATTAGACTTGAGATGTGATATATGTATACATTTTTATCTCATTATGAACAGTCTTAAACTGATCCAATAATCGATTCCACAACAATAAAAGAAAATACCTTTTACTCTCAATACGGCAGTACTGGAAACGGTGCCATATTTATTGCTGGCTATGCAAATAAATATTCCAGAATCCTCTGGAAAGACCTCCGCAATAACCAAAGTACATATCTCCTCTGATGTCCACAACAAACAGAGAAATGGTACAATGTTAGGTGGTTAGAGTCATGAAATAATTATCTTGACAAAGCGGGGGTAATCAAATACACCTACCAGATTCAGCCATGGATCTTGGTTCTGGGATGAAAAAAGCAGAATGTGTGGATTGTCAGATAACAATTTTAAGAAGAAATAGTCAAGCACTGTAAACTTTTCTTTCAAGTTGAAACATTTTCAGCAGTTTTCACGGATGGATCCAACCACATATCTAAATGCACTGTGCATTACAATGATACATACTCTTCTGAAGGATTCTGAAGTCTGGAGAATCTTCAATAAGTGTTCCCTCCCGGTACCAGTCCACTTTAGGGGAGGGAATGCCTTTTACTCTGCACTCCAGAACTACCAACTGACTCTCTAAAGCCAGGATGTCCTGGAGGCTCTACAGCAAGAGAGACAATGGTGTACAATGACAATGGAATGGAAAACATGCAAAAACTAGGTTTTAATTATTATGAAAATAATAACTATTGCAGTGACAATTTTTTGGATTGCTACTCTATACACTGTTTGAAAAAAAACAGCTTTGCACAGGCAGTCCCACAAAAGGTACACATTTGTACCTTCTTTACCACTAATAGGTGCATAATAGTACCCTAGAATAGTAATATGTACCCTTAAGGTAGTAATATGTACTTTTCTGTTCCTAACGTGCACCCTTTAGGTACAAAGGTGTCCCTTTGAGGGTACTGCCCCAGTGACAAGCTGTTGTACCACTAAACGTACAATTTTTGCACGTTTTTTCTGCATTAAAAATGCATTTTAAAGGGTGTTCTGTGGGGTTGATAGTGCATTGCTAGGTGGTTTCTTACTGGCCCAAGTCAAACGGGGACACCACCAAGTGTCTATGATATTTCTAAACATGGCTTGCACTGGATTTGCCTGTTTTACAGCCTGCCAGGCAAAACTGCATACCAAGGTTTTGACTCCCTGGATTTGGGACAGGCATCCATGCAAAAGTTTAAAACACGTCGAAAATATAATACTATTTTTTTTGTCAAGCAATTAATTTATACTTCATTGGCGCTCAATGTCAAGATTTAGAAATACAAGCTGTGTTTGCTCTACCTTTGTAAAAACTGGAGCTGCCATCATGGGCCTTACATCGAAGCTTTGAAGATAACTACTGCTGCCATTTAGATTCTGAAAACAAAACATATGCAATGTAAGAAAAACACATGCATTAGTCGGAAATCAATACTGCAGATTTAGTGTGTTTTTCATACCTCAGAAATGCT
The DNA here is from genome assembly GCA_027422435.1 of Schizopygopsis pylzovi. Lineage (NCBI taxonomy): Eukaryota > Metazoa > Chordata > Actinopteri > Cypriniformes > Cyprinidae > Schizopygopsis > Schizopygopsis pylzovi. Next base: position 1,886,927 of record CM049832.1, on the reverse strand, counting down.
CTGTTGAGATGTTAACAGTGCATCGGAGATACTATGGCTGGATGGAGGTGATGGTGGGGCAATGGTCAGTGGAGGAATAGGTGGAGTTGGCTCCAGCTCAGATATTGGCGTTGGTGGTTCTAGTACAAGTACAGTTGGCTCTAGTACAGGTACGGTTGGTACTAGTACAGGTAAGGTTGGTACTAGTACAGGTAAGGTTGGTCTCTAGTACAGGTACGGTTGGTTCTACAACAGATATGGATGGTTCTAGTACAGGTATATCAGAGCTGACAACCTTGGAACTGTGTTCTGTATCTTCCTGCTTAGAGGTTGGGTCAGCAATCAGCTCAGTCAGTGGCACTGCTTCTGTGTCAGAAGGTGCTGGTGGTTCAGCAAAGGTGGTTGTTATAGTTGGCGTGATGTCTTCAGCAGATGTGTTGGGTTCTGCCAAGACCACAGCAGGTCCACCAAGTCTGGAAAAAAAAAGTGTGCATGTGATTTCAACCCCTAGGGGTTCAAAAGGTACTGCAGATACAGATTTCATTATGGAAAATATACAAACTCACTCTGCTTGAAAAAAGATTTCTTCATCAGAATCTGATGAAGACGCTCCTAATAAAAAATGCAAATATACAAACTTAATTTCAGACTGCGGCTGCAATCATTTAGTCAATGTATATTTCATATTAAATAGTCCATAAGTCATTTACATACCCTCAATGTAGATTTCTGCTGAGGTGGAGTCTGTGCCATAAAAGTTGGAGGCAAAGCACGAGTATCTGCCCGTGTCTTCTTCAAACGCCTCCGCTATGATCAGAGTGTGTCGCTCACCATTAGCGATGATCTGGATATCAGGACTGTTTTCCAACTCTTTACCCTCACAAAACCACCTGGAAAACACAATCAGAAACACACATTTACAAGTACATCCACAATACAATACAGTCATGAATGAAAAAGAAAAACATGCACAGATATCATGTCTGAACGCATCTGGTTTTCATTTGACCTCCAATGAATGTATATTCAGTTGTATACTGACACTAACAGACTAAAACAAACATCTAAATGTTTCAGCCTAGGTCGTTTACAACACAATTACAATGCATATTTACTTAATGCATATATAATTCATAATTTCTTTAATTTTAAGTGTGCTAGTGACATCAAAATGAATGCCTTTGAACACTATTTGTGGTCATTAATTCAAGCATTACAATACAGAGGTAAACCACCTTTATTCAACAATATCATGACTTTTTCAATTCATGTTTGATAGCCAAAATGTGCACCGTCACTGTGTAAAAAATTAAATTGCAATATATCTCGTAATAGTTGAATATCATCTAGATTTTCAGTCTATCACAATATGCAAACAAATGAAATGTGTTGTTAAAATGCAGAATATGATGAATAGTCAGTCTTTTGGACATATTAAATGATCAAACCAGCCTAAATAATACAGGTCACAAATATCTCTATTAACAAAAATAAAGAATACATTTACATTTTTAGGGAAGAATCTCTTGAAAAACTAGTTGATTAGAAAAAGCTATTTACTTTCACATTTTCAAATTAACAAAATAATTTTAAAAACGTCAGAATTATAAAAATGTCAATAAGAAAAACTATCCAGCGTGAAGACATAAATGGATGAATGAAACCAGACACATTTTTATTTCACCAAATACAATGAAACTGAATTTTCATTGTATTTACTCGACTTACATGACAACTTTTTTTAGTCATTTAATGGCAAAAATCAGTTAATTGACGTTACAGTTGTCAGACTGTAATTAGATATTAAGCTGTTGAGGTGTGGTTGAAGCCATTTAGTAATGAAGTTATATTTTGCATATATCAAATTGTGTTAAAGAAGATATTAAAAACCATTTCAATGCATCTCACAAATCATCCCAAATCAGTCCTCCTTATCAAACACATCAGCAAAATAAGAACCAAATCACAACAACATACAGCATTCATTCAGCAATGAATCAATGGACTGAAATTCACAAATCCACAAATATACATCCTTACCTAGAAGACCGTACGACAGTTATTTCACTTTAACCAAAAAATGTCCTCGCTGAGAGACGAGCTGTGGTTCATTCCATGGGCGAGACATGGCTGAAATGTATTGGGTTCGATCCATGAGCTAATGAGTAAGACTCTACTTTGAAAGCCTGAGTCGTGGGGGAAAGACATCCAGGGCTAGATCTGCACCTGTTCAGGCTATTTTCCCTCTCGACACAGAAAGCCCTGTTAAAACTGGACGCAGCATCCCTGAGCTAAACATAGAACGGCCTCTCATACAATCACCAACACTGCTAATAGATCGGTCAGATATTTAGCAGGCATTTGCCTCGGACAGAGAAACACTTGCCATTTTTACTTACAACAACTACTAATTTAGAACTTAAAAATGAAGTTTTAAGATTTTGGAAAATCTACTACAAAGACAAATTATTAAGTAAAATGTTTCTAGAAAGCATGTCATTTCTGTAGAGACGGTCAGATGCAGGTTCTCGTATGGTGCTGTAAGTAAAATGTTTCTAGGGGAAAGCATCGTCATTTCACTGTAGAGATTTCGGTCAGATGAAGCCGTTAAACTCGTATGGTGCTGTAAGTAAAATGATGCTTCTAGAAAGCATGTCATTTCTGTAGAGACGGTCAGATGCAGGTTCTCGTATGGTTGCTGTAAGTAAAATGCTTTCTAGTAAAGCATGTCATTTACTGTAGAGACGGTCAGATGCAGGTAATCTCGTATGAGAATGCTGTAAGTAAAATGTTTCTAGAAAGCATGTCATTTCTGTAGAGACGGTCAGATGCAGGTTCTCGTATGGTGCTGTAAGTAAAATGTTTCTAGAAAGCATGTCATTTCTGTAGAGACGGTCAGATGAAGGTTCTCGTATGGTGCTGTAAGTAAAATGTTTCTAGAAAGCATGTCATTTATGTAGAGACGGTCAGATGCAGGTTCTCGTATGGTGCTGTGAGTAAAATGTTTCTAGAAAGCATGTCATTTATGTAGAGACGGTCAGATGCAGGTTCTAGTATGGTGCTGTAAGTAAAATGTTTCTAGAAAGCATGTCATTTCTGTAGAGACGGTCAGATGCAGGTTCTCGTATGGTGCTGTAAGTAAAATGTTTCTAGAAAGCATGTCATTTCTGTAGAGACGGTCAGATGCAGGTTCTCGTATGGTGCTGTAAGTAAATGTTTCTAGAAAGCATGTCATTTCATGTAGAGACGGTCAGATGCAGGTTCTCGTATGGTGCTGTAAGTAAAATGTTTCTAGAAAACATGTCATTTCTGTAGAGACGGTCAGATGATGGTTCTCGTATGGTGCTGTAAGTAAAATGTTTCTAGAAAGCATGTCATTTCTGTAGAGACGGTCAGATGCAGGTTCTCGTATGGTGCTGTAAGTAAAATGTTTCTAGAAAGCATGTCATTTATGTAGAGACGGTCAGATGCAGGTTCTCGTATGGTGCTGTAAGTAAAATGTTTCTAGAAAGCATGTCATTTCTGTAGAGACGGTCAGATGCAGGTTCTCGTATGGTGCTGTAAGTAAAATGTTTCTAGAAAGCATGTCATTTCTGTAGAGACGGTCAGATGCAGGTTCTCGTATGGTGCTGTAAGTAAAATGTTTCTAGAAAGCATGTCATTTCTGTAGAGACGGTCAGATGCAGGTTCTCGTATGGTGCTGTAAGTAAAATGTTGAAAAGTGAAGTAAGTTTGGGTCACTGAAGGGATGATCTAATGTTCCTGACGTCACAGTCTCTCGGTCAGCTGAGAACAGCTGCTCAAACACGTCTCGCTCAGGAAAGCACGGGTTTCCTTGACCTGTCAGTGTGGGACGTTTGCATTGAGTAATGTTACACTGATGTTTAATCAATGACACACTGATAACCTTAATTATCTAGGCTGTCTAAATAGC
>CM049832.1:1845514-1878014 GCA_027422435.1 Schizopygopsis pylzovi | reverse complement strand
CCGTGTCTGTGATGAGCTCGGGACTCGGCCAGGTAACTCTCACGCAGAAGCTGTGATAAAGACGTGGGCTGATCCATGCTGTTCTCCTGCATGCTGCTGGAGACAAAAACACAAAGGTTTTCAACACTGAGACAATACAGTCTCTGCAAGAGCTTCTGGATCATCATCTACTAGTGATTTGATTTCCGTCACTCTGCCTTTGGGCTGTTATTCACTGAAACACTAAACCAGAAGACATCTAAATCATGTTTAAATCAAACTCAAATCTTATTTAAAATCAACTCTAATCTGTAAATACTGACACGGTTGTGGTTTAACTCAACGTTATCTTTAGTTCTTTTTTGGCTCTTATTGGATGTGTATAACTAATTATGACTGTGTTTGTTTTTATGTTTATTTGTGATTATGATGACCTTCCAAGGGACCGCGGATGAAAACTAGCCTTTGGCTAAATTCATACAAATTATGCTCAAAAATACAAATCCAACATTCATGTTAAAATTATACATGGTCACTTTTAAAATACATTTTAATAAATAAAACCAATAATAATCACCTACTGTGGTGAAACAAGAGACGTGTTTGGACTTTTGACAAAAGTGATTTTGTTATCATGCTTTCTGATAATCCACTGTAGTTTCTAATTATCTAAATAATAATAATAATAATAATAATTTGTTACATTCACATAGTGCTTTTCTGGGTACTCAAAGAGTAGAGCAGCTTTCTGCAAATTAGTCTCATACATAACTCAAAATATGTCTCAGATTGATATTGAATTTATACTGTAATCAGAGATTATATACTATACTATTTGTTCTTATAATATGCATAAATACCCCCCCCCCTCTCTTAACTATGTTTAATTGGACATTTACTAATAGTTTTTAACAAGATCGCACTCACAAGAAGTAGTTTCCAGCCAATTTGAGAACTGAACACAACTAGATAAACTCATAATCACTATAATATTTCTGACATTTCCAGATTTGATGTATATATCTTTAGCAATATAAATAATTAGCAATAGCAAAAAGCATTCCCCTTATTCCTCATATAGGCAATACAAGCAAATGTCATTAAAACTATAAATATGCACTAAGATTATTTTGTTCCACTAAACAGGATCTCTCTTAAAACATGAGATCAATCGTTAGATATTAAGAGATCTGTGAATATCACACAATTAAATGTTAATATTTGATAAGTAGATATTGATTTTAATAATCATGTCTAACAAGACAAAGAGCACCTAATAAAACAGAGATCGGAGCACAAATAGAAAACTCACATTCACTTTAAGATTTCATTCTGTCAGGCCTGGAAATATTAATATTAATAATAACATTTCCTGATATTTTACAAAGTCTTCTATGTACAAACAAGGGGAAAATGGAAAGCAAATACCATTTTCATTAAATGTATAATAAATGCATCTACACTTTTGAAGTTTTAAAAGTAAAACTAAAATGAAAACCATAAAAACAGTTATGTTACTTGAAATAAAATACAAATTAACTGAAATAAAATATTAAAAAACATTATTTCAGCCAGTTGCCATGGCAACATTTCCCATTTAAAACAAGGTTACCTTCATGTACTCAAATAATAATAAATACTTAATAAAAATTATATATAGACATAAATAAACTACTAAAAAGGACAGAAATACAATAGAAAATATTAGACTAGAAAATGGAAAATATAAAAACTGATTCAAAATGTTAATAAAAACGAACATTATGTCAATGATACTAAAATAACACAAGAAAATATTAATTCAGCCTTTAAAAATTAATTGTGCTTCTTTATAATTATTTACTAGCACTTTTAATTGAAATCCTACACCTATATTTGTCAGTGCACATTTTAAGCATTTGATTTAGATTAGTCAGATATTTTTGTGCCACAACAAACAGAATTATTTTAATATTTGAGCCTGATATCAACACATTTGAATCTTCCAGCAAACGCAGAGAAGGCTTCCACCGTTGCCCCTGTTATTGAATCCAGCCTGCAGATGCTACTGACACTCAACCCAGAGCAAGACCCGCAGACAGCTGTGTGCATTAATCCTGTGTCACTGCTAATTATAGCACAGCTCACTTTACATGAACACTTCACAAACATTACTCTTGCCAAAGCACAATGACCAGTAAACTACTCTATAAGAGCCAATGCATCATGGATATGATTTAATATGAAACTAAAATCGAAACTGGACAAACATATACATAACTGCATGCAATTTTACCCCATAGTTAAGCATATTAAAAAGCGAGTGCCTTGCATGCATATAATGAAAGCATTAAGTGGGATAAAGAAGTCATTAGACAACAAGGTGCTTTACCTTTGACCTGTGTGAATGTCCTCAACGTCTAGATCGACTGCACCTGCTTATAAACCACCTAACTCCAGCTTTCCAGAGCTGGCTTGAGCACAGCCTCTTCCTAGTCTTGAGTAAAGTTAACCGTGGAGTTTACAGCAGCACCGCAGTGACCCAGTAAAGCATGCGTGCCGGCGCAGGTTATTTGAGGGAGGTGGAGGGTTTGAAGCTTGTGCCAGGGAACGATCGCTCCTCATTGGCCGGAGAGAATGCTGTCAGGAGAAGGGTGACACCTTTGTGAAGCACCTAGTCTGGAGGACACAGAAGCAGTGCATTGTGGGTGTTAAAGGAATAGTTCATCCACAAATGAACATTTGCTGGAAATGTACTCACTCTTATGTCATCCACGATGTAGATGAGTTTGTTTCTTCATCAGATGAGGATGACGAGCATGCAGATGAGCTTCCTGAGACGGTTTGTGCAGAAATTCTTTGGTTATGTAAACCGATTGTTGCAGCATCTGTCCGGGTGGCTGGTCTCAGACGATCTTGGAGGTGAAGATGCTGGATGTGGAGGTCCTGGGCTGGTGTGGTTACACGTGGTCTGCGGTTGTGAGGCCGGTTGGATGTACTGCCAAATTCTCTGAAACGCCTTTTGAGACGGCTTATGGTAGAGAAATGAACATTCAATTCACGGGCAACAGCTCTGTAGTGGACATTCCTGCAGTCATGGCAATGACTGGCAATCTGTGGCATTGTGCTGTGTGATAAAACTGCACATTTTAGAGTGGTCCTTTTATTGTGTCCAGCCTAAGACACACCTGTGTAATAATCATGCTGTCTAATCAGCATCTTGACCTGTGAGGTGATGGATTATCTCGTTCACTAACACAGATTTAGACAGATTTGTGAACAATATTTGAGAGAAATAGGCCTTTTGTGTTCATAGAAAAAGTCTTCAATCTTCGAGTTCAGCTCATAAAAAAATGGGGCAAAAACAAAAGTGTTGTGTTTATAATTTTGTTCAGTGTATGTGGCTGGATTTTGATGTGAGACAACAGGAGAAAGGTGCACTTTTTCACTGGAGGAAGCATTATTATGGACTCGGTTTTAAGTTAAAAACCTTTTAATTATGGATTTGTTTCTTTTGTCTTGATGGACTGGAGTGGTGTGGATTATTGTGATGCTTTTATCAGCTGTTTGGACTTTGGAAAAGAGGACTTTGGAGCACTGAGCAACAGTCCAGTTCTTTTTCTCCGTACCCAGGTAAGATGCTTCTGAGATGTTTCTGTTTCAGAAGTGGTTGGTATCTCTTTTCCTGAAGATGTCTGAGCGTGGTGACTCTTGATGCACTGACTCCAGCTTCAGTTCACTCCTCGTGAAGCGCTCTCAAGTGTTTGAATCGGCTTTGCTTGACAGTATTCTCAAGCTTGCGGTCATCTCTGTTGCTTGTGCACATTTTCCTACTCAATTTCTTCCTTCCAGTCAACTTTGCATTTAATATGCTTTGATACAGCACTCCTTTCAGTAATGACCCTCTGTGACTTACTCTCTTTGTGAAGGTGTCAATGATCGTCTTCTGGACCATTGCCAAGTCAGCAGTGTTCCCATTATTGTGTTTTCAAAGAACAAGAGATACCCAGAATGTGTACTGTATGGATGGTCATTTACTGAAACTCAAATGTAAATATTCTAATATTTTGAGATACTGATTTTTGACTTTCATTAGCTGTAAGCTCTAATCATCAAAATTAAAACAAAAAACTGTTAAAGTGTTTCACTTTACATGTAATGAATCTAAAATGTTTCACTTTTTGAAATAAGTTACAAGAAAAAATGAACTTTTTCACCATATTCACATTTTTTGAGATGCACCTGTAGACACGCGTCCTCTTCCAGACAGATTCATTTTCTGTTGATTAGAAACTCTTAATTATTGCTCTGATGGTGGAGATGGGGATGTTCACGGCTCTAGCTCTTTTCTTAAAGCCACTTTATTAATTTGTGAAGCTCAGTTATCTTTTGCTGCACATCAGAAATATATTCTTTGGTTTTTCTCATTGTGATGATGATTAAGTGAATTTGGGCTGTGTTTTCTCTCCTTATTTATATTTCTGTGAAACTGGATAATTTCATGTTCATAATCACCATGTGTGCTCATAATTGTGAATATGAATATACTTCAGAGATACTTTACTCATAAGAATTTCTAGGGGTGCCAATAATTGTGTCCAACATGTATTTGAGAAAAAAACAATATGAGATTTCCCCCCATTTTCAATTGTTTTATTAAAATTAAATGTTAGATTTATGTGATTTTTAAAAATAAAAGATCATTAATAATTCAGGTTTATTTTCACAGCCTTGTTTGATCGTATTTATCAATCTGATCACGATTGTAGATATTTAGAGACCTATGAACAAACTAATAAAAACATTCAAAAACTCATATTCACAACAAGATTTCATTCTTTTCCAGGCTTGGAAATGAAATATACATATCCTGATATTTCCAAGGTTTCTATGGAAACGCCACGAATAACATTGTCCTGTTTTGAGGACAATTACATTTGTATTAAATTATTACATGACAATTTTCTCTTCAATGATCTTTATTGCAATGCAGCACAATAGATTTAGATTTGAACTATAATACAAAACAATAGAAAATTACAAAAACAAGTGAGATCATATTCAATTTGTTAATAACTCATTATTTTCAAGCGTTCTGCTTGCCATTTTATTCATTTCATACACTTTTTGTAATGAGGCTATAATGTAAAAATATTATTTTACACATGTAGCTTTAGTTGAAGTCTTTAAGCGGAGTTAAACAGAAATATGATCAATGTTTCGCTTCCCTTGCACCGTTTAATAATTTGTATTAAGCCAGAAACAATATTAGAATAACATTATTATAGAATGCCTAAATATACTTTGAAATATGAAAATATATGCATAAAATGTGCATTAACTAATGATCTATTTAACATTATATAACTTAATATCGCTTGTTAATGACTCACTGCAAGTTATTAACCATTCAGTCATGTGTTTATTCCCAAAAAATATTTGCTTCATTTGTGCATTTTTACTAAGCCATAAACAATATTATAATAACATTACTATATAATGCTTATGTTATACCGCACATACATTCAAAAATGAAAATGTATGAATGAAATGTGCATTAACTAATTATCTATTTAGCATTATATATATCTATATAATGACTTAATGAAAGTTATTACACACAATTCTTGTTTCAGTGTCATGAGTTTATTTCAGATGAATTATTAGCAGCCCTTTATATCCTTTATCTGTGCTGCTTTTCACAAACTTTTGAGCTTCCAGATTCAATCTGACTTTATTATTATTATCTTGAATCGGCAAAAAAAAAAAAAAAAAAAAAAAAATCACCAGCTGTCATAAATGATTTTTTACTTATATTTTACATTTCACTTAAGAAGGAAAAAAGGCGAACAGCCAAAGGCACGTCATTATTTGGTAAAATAGTCATCACGTGTCAACTAAACCGGTTTAAAACTACAGTAGTGATCCTAAAATAAAGAAATAAAATGATTGGGTAAAATCTGGATTTTGGATACCTTCATTCATCCCCTAATAAGACTTTCTGGATCCAACGTCACATTACTGCACTATAACCCTCCTTTCTGAAATCAGCAAACCGGAGGATTGCACTGAACGACCTGGAGATATGCTGAATACTGTCCAGAACGAGAGAAAAGAGATGTTTGTGACTCAGAGATGAAGAGTCTCTGTATCAGATCGAGTCTGCGGTGAAGTGAGTGTTAATGCAGTACGTAGACTTGAACGGCAGCAGCTCGTCGACGAGTGTATCGTGATCACAGGTGTGTGTGTGTGTGTGTGTGTGTGTGTGTCCTTCTCGTCCCGATTCTTCACTCGCTCATGTGTGTGTGTGTCTTCTCGTCCCGATTCTTCACTCGCTCATGTGTGTGTGTGTGTGTGTGTGTGTGTGTCTTCTCGTCCCGATTCTTCACTCGCTCATGTGTGTGTGTGTGTGTGTGTCCTCTCGTCACGATTCTTCACTCGCTCGTGTGTGTGGTGTGTGTCCTCTCGTCACGATTCTTCACTCGCTCGTGTGTGTGTGTGTGTGTGTGTGTCTTCTCGTCCCGATTCTTCACTCGCTCATGTGTGTGTGTGTGTGTGTGTGTACCTCTACGTCACGATTCTTCACTCGCTCGTGTGTGTGTGTGTGTGTGTGTGTGTGTGTGTGTGTGTGTGTGTAGTGTCTTCTCGTCACGATTCTTCACTCGCTCGTGTGTGTGTGTGTGTGTGTGTGTCTTCTCGTCCCGATTCTTCACTCGCTCATGTGTGTGTGTGTGCGTGTGTGTCCTCTCGTCACGATTCTTCACTCGCTCGTGTGTGTGTGTGTGTGTGTGTGTGTGTGTGTGTGTGTGTGTCTTCTCGTCATGATTCTTCACTCACTCGTGTGTGTGTCTTCTCGTCACGATTCTTCACTCGCTCGCTCGTGTGTGTGTGTGTGTGTGTGTGTCTTCTCGTCATGATTCTTCACTCACTCGTGTGTGTGTCTTCTAGTCACAATTCTTCACTCGCTCGTGTGTGTGTGTGTGTGTGTGTGTCTTCTAGTCACAATTCTTCACTCGCTCCGTGTGTGTGTGTGTGTGTGTGTCTTCTCGTCACGATTCTTCACTCGCTCGTGTGTGTGTGTGTGTGTGTGTGTCTTCTCGTCACGATTCTTCACTCGCTCGTGTGTGTGTGTGTGTGTGTGTGTGTGTGTGTGTGTGTGTGTGTCTTCTCGTCATGATTCTTCACTCACTCGTGTGTGTGTCTTCTCGTCACGATTCTTCACTCGCTCGTCGTGTGTGTGTGTGTGTGTGTGTGTCTTCTCGTCATGATTCTTCACTCACTCGTGTGTGTGTCTTCTAGTCACAATTCTTCACTCGCTCGTGTGTGTGTGTGTGTGTGTGTGTCTTCTAGTCACAATTCTTCACTCGCTCCTGTGTGTGTGTGTGTGTGTGTGTCTTCTCGTCACGATTCTTCACTCGCTCGTGTGTGTGTGTGTGTGTGTGTGTCTTCTCGTCACGATTCTTCACTCGCTCGTGTGTGTGTGTCTTCTCGTCACGACTCTTCACTCGCTCATGTGTGTGTGTGTGTGTGTGTGTGTGTCCTCTCGTCATGATTCTTCACTCGCTCCTGTGTGTGTGTGTGTGTCCTCTCGTCACGATTCTTCACTCGCTCATGTGTGTGTGTGTGTGTGTGTGTGTGTGTCTGTCTTCTCGTCACGATTCTTCACTCGCTCGCGTGTGTGTGTGTGTGTGTGTGTGTGTGTCCTCTCGTCACGATTCTTCACTCGCTCGTGTGTGTGTGTGTGTGTGTGTCTTCTCGTCACGATTCTTCACTCGCTCGTGTGTGTGTGTGTGTCCTCTCGTCACGATTCTTCACTCGCTCGTGTGTGTGTGTGTGTGTGTGTCTTCTCGTCACGATTCTTCACTCGCTCGTTTCCGCGCCTGGTCGCCCCTGTGAAACAGCTGGAGTCAGTCATGTGATCTGGCATCACTTACAGATACAGCTTGAGGTCTGCAGACAGCGGTACCTGGAGAAGCCGTTGTGGGAAAGCTCCATCTGCAGTTTTTTATCTTGATCTGCGTAATGCGGGAGCTGAGATTCAAGAGCAGGAGGATCGATCTGAGGAATGAATCTAGAGAACAGAGCCGGAGCAAGAGGAACCCAGTCTACGAGAAGAAAACAACAACTCACACAATGCATCTGGACGTCAGATTAGGGCGGCATGTGATAGTCATGCGCATCTCGTCAGTAAAGACGGTTCTGTGATTAACCGTTAATCAGCTGTTTTCATGGAGCGGCATTTAATACACAGAGCCGTAGATCACTATCGCATGCGATTCATTCTGAGCGCGAATTGTGTAGCTTGTCAGTGATCTACGGCAGTGTATTAAACTGGTTTATGATTTACGGTTAATCACAGAACCGTCTTTACTGACGAGATGCATGACTATCACATGCATTATATCATGCAGCTCTACTACAAATGCACTACGTAAACTACTCTGGTGCATTTTAAACAGAAATATGTTAGAAGTGGAAATTATTGGCTAGAAAACCATTTGAATGTGTGTCCAAACAGACTTGTGATTATTGTGCGTTCAGAGCAATATAAACTCTGAACAGTGATTTCATTCAAATGCATTCATAGAGCTTTCAATGGATTAATGCATTAAAAGTGTCTTTAGAACTCAATAGATCTATTCTATTCAATTCTATTCCATCTATCATGTGTGCTTTATATTTGTAATTGCTTGCAGAAAGAAATATTTGTCAAGCAGTTTTAATAAATAAATATATATTTTTTATTAATATATTTTTGTAATTTAGATATAAAAAATAATATATATATTTTTTTATGTTTATACACAAATAACATTTTCAAATTGTTTTAATAAATAAATAAATAAATATACATAATTAATATATTTATATACATGATTTTTTTATTATATATAAATAAAATAAAATAGTAAAAAGAATAAAATCTAGAGTTTGCACTGGACAGTCTTAAATTAATCTTATACACACATGTAAATAGAAATACATAAATAAATAAAATATATAAAAATAATCTAATATTTTTGTGACAAACTCTACGCAGCAGGGTGGTCACATATATATATATTTTTTTTTCTTCAATCAAAACATTTCACATAATGAAGTGAACTATATGAAATATGAAACTAATAATATATTGTTGTAAATGAATGAAGTGCTGTTTGTCAGTCTGTGAGTGTAACGTTCAGAGAAAAGCTCCAGCATCGTTTGCTTGCACGTCTCTTGGATTGATATTTTATATGCGCTCATGTAATTCAATTTAAGTGACTGAATCGTTTTTGGGGCCACTGTAAATGCTGCCTTTTTATTTTTTATTATATATATATTTTTTATACAGCTTAACATACATCTGAAAAACAGTGCACAGAAACCGAGCTTGTGCCGGAGCAATGTTTGGTTATACAAATGCTGCACGAAACAGAACGACGAGCGATAATGACTCCAAACACACCTTCAGTACATGAATACAGCACAGACCAGTCACTGCATACGTGTTGAACGAATTCTGATTTTCTAAAGTCGACTTTTAGTCGCTGATGATGTCATTAATGAACAAATAAGTGACAAACACCTTGTGCACAGCTATGAAATATGACACAGCGCTGCACACATGACTATTGCACCTATAACAGCTTATTTTGATCAGTTCTTTAGTCTTTGGGTCGTTATATTTCTCACCTGCTCGTTCTAAATCAGATACAGATAAGTAGTACAGTAAAGATTACATTCATATGAATGCATGCATTAGTGAGAGCGGTTGCGTGTGAATTAATTCTACCTGCAGCGTCTCTATACTAGTAGTGAAGCTGTGGGATTTAGTTAAATACATGCTTGAACTTTTCAGTTTCTACACGCTATGGTCTGTAGCTATGTGTGTGTGTTACAGTGCAGCAGCGCATTAGATTAGAACGTGATTAACTTATCTGTTTAATAAGCTGTTTAAAACCTGCATTCTGCCGTTCAGTTTCCAGCATCCAGTAATATAATCACACATGTCTTGTGGAGCGCATTCAGAGTATGAATTAGTTTGTCATTTTATCTGTTTGGAAACGGAGCATAAATGTGGATTTATTATCATATTGCGTCCTCTATAGGACCAGCGACTATTCGACTTCAAGCTTAAAGCGTCATAAGTCGATTAGTCGGTGCAACCCCTAATTCAGAATAACACAAGCGATGCATAGAGCCATTTAAACTTCAACAGAGTTAACTCACACCTGCATTACTACCACAATCGTCTCACCTGGCCGGAGCGCGTAAAGACCTTTCACAACACTCGCCATAGTCGAGGGTTTGACTTGAAACGGCATGGAATGAGCCTTTCTAAGAAGAGCTGAGAAACACAACACACTTGATTTAATAGATATGCATTGCAAAGTCTGAAGAAGGCGTTTGATTTGCACTCACGCAGTAGTGTGCTGACGTGTTTCTCTGCTACGTGATCGGAGAAGAGCTTCAGGAGATCGTCCCGCAGGTCACGGTTCAGCTTCGTCTCTATGTAGAACTTGTTCTTTAACAAAATCAGGTTCAAACGCAGATAAATGAGAGTGTCATGATAACAATTATAGTCAAAAACACAGAGCTTTGGCTTTTGTCAGAACAAGTGCATTGCAAGTATTCGGTGACAGAGGCGTTGGTTTTTGAGTATTTGGTATTTTACCATATAGATGAAGACGGGAACGATGCAGTGCAGGGCGGCGGTGTACTGCGTCAGAGCCAGGTTAAACTTCTCAATCAAAAGCTCTGGTGGACTGGCCTTCACGAGACATGAGACAACGGCCTTTATTCAGTTTGACCATTTAGACATTTATTGTACAAATTTTTTTTTTTTTTTATCAAAATTATTTAAAAAAATATTAATAAAAAGTATTTTAAATTTACATTTTGAATGTCAAAATATCTTTCATTTAGGCACTTACTGTAAAAAAAAAAATACATTTGATTTATCTTTTTTTACAAAATTATTTAAAAAAATTATTTTAATTTACATTTTGAATGTCAAAATATCTTTAATTTAGCCATTTATAAAAAAAAAAAGATTTTTCTTTTTTTACAAAATTATTAAAAAAAAGTATTAATAAAAAGTATTTTAATTTACATTTTGAATGTCAAAATATCTTTAATTTAGCCATTTATATAAAAAAATTTTTTTTTCTTTTTTTTACAAAATTATAAAAAAAAAGTATTCATAAAAAGTATTTTAATTTACATTTTGAATGTCAAAATATCTTTCATTTAGGCATTTATAAAAAATAAAAAATAAAAGGATTTGTTTTATACAAAATTATTAAAAAAAATATTAATAAAAAGTATTTTAATTGACATTTTGAATGTCAAAATATCTTTCATTTAGGCACTTATTGTAAAAAAATAAATAAATGTGATTTTTCTTTTTTTTACAAAATTATTAAAAAAAAATATTAATAAAAAGTATTTTAATTTACATTTTGAATGTCAAATTATCTTTAATTTAGGCATTTATTGTGTTGCTTTTTTCCAAGAAGAAAACAATACAAAATTAATAAAAAATAATAATGCATTAGAAAACTATTAAAAAGTTAATAAGTCGTCATTTTTATGAACACATTTTAACAACAAATTTAGGCATCACTGCTTCCTTTTCTTAAAAAAAAAAAAAAACTAATATAAATTATAAAAAATTATATATATATAAATAAATAAACAAAATAAATTATGAACAGATTTTTAATGACAAATTATCTTTAATTTAGGCTTTTATTGCATTGCTTTTTTCCAAGAAGAAAACAATACAAAATTTATTAAAATTTATTAAAATAATAATGCATTAGAAAACTATTAAAAAGTTAATAAGTCATTTTTATGAACACATTTTAACAACAAATTTAGGCATCACTGATTGCTTTTCTTAAAAAAATTAAAACAAAAATCTAATAGAAACGATAAAAACATCCAAAAAATTATATATATAAATAAATAAACAAAATAAATGAACAGATTTTTTATGACAAAATATATTTCATTTAGGCATTCATTATTTAGATTTTTCTTAACAAAAACAGAATTATTGAAATGTATAAAAACATTAGTATAATAGGAAAATAATACACATTTGTAAAAACATATTTAAAGAAGAGAGTAATATGCATTAGATATTTTTTTGCTTCTTATATTTAAAAAAGTCTTGATAAAATACGTGTTAAAAACATGACTTTATAAACGGTTTTAAAGAACAGATTTTTGTCTAACAGCCATATTGTGTCATGTATAAACGCTGAAGCTCAGATGAGTGAAAGAGTGGTCTGATGGTCTGATGGCTGTGTCTGTGGCCTGACCTGCAGCTCTGAAGACACTTGCTCTAGATGAGACGTGATCTTCCACATCAGGTCGTTGTAGAGCAGCTCGGAGTGCTGCTGGCACACGCACTTATAGACGTGACTGGAAGAAGAACAGAGGCACGTCTTCAAACTAGAGATATATCGCTTTACCCATATTTAAGCATTTTACCATAATCAGATATCGGTTTTGAAAATAAAAGATAACCGATATTGTTTGTTTTTTGTTACATACACAATTATACAGAGTATAACCAGCAGTGAAACGTGTTCTCTGTATTTGACCCATCCAAGTACACACACACACACCTGGAGCAGTGGACACACACACACACACACACACCTGGAGCAGTGGACACACACACACACACACACACACACACACACACACCTGGAGCAGTGGACACACACACACGGAGCAGTGGACACACACACACACACACACACACACACACACACACACACACACACACACACACACACACACACACACACCTGGAACAGTGGACACACACACACATCTGGAGCAGTGGACACACACACACACACACACACACACCTGGAACAGTGGACACACACACACATCTGGAGCAGTGGACACACACACACACACACACACACACACGGAGCAGTGGACACACACACACACACCTGGAGCAGTGGACACACACACACACACCTGGAGCAGTGGACACACACACACACCTGGAGCAGTGGACACACACACACACCTGGAGCAGTGGACACACACACACACCTGGAGCAGTGGACACACACACACACACACACGGACACACACACACACACCTGGAGCAGTGGACACATCTCTATCTAAATTAATGATTTATTATCTCCGCAAGCGATCTCAGTTTGAGTATAGTTCTGTGTAAATAGATAAACCGCTGTCAGCAGTTTTCATAATTTAGAAAAACATTTTAATAATTCTGATAAAACAGTTAAGAAATGCAATAAAATACGATGTTTTGTTTGTTATAGCTTATTTCAATATTCCAGAGAATATTATTCAGTGAATTATTCTTCACTCTTTAGTCTATTAAACAGATTATAAACCTAAAACTGTAGTTTAAAATGAATTTATATGACTTCTGTCCTTTATTTTCTCAATTTGAAGACATTATTTTGCTTATTGTTAACATCAGTGTTGCTGATGATGCTTTATATAAATAAAATATTTTTATTGTTGTAATTTGAAGATTAAATTTTACATGAAACTGTTAATTTTCAACAGTTTTTGTTGTTGTTAATGTGACTGAAAGCGAAGAATGGAGTTACTTTATAACAGTAAATAAATATCGGTTCTGCATATCGGTTATCGGGTACATAAACGTACAAATAATGGGTCTCGGTTATAAGAAATCAATCTGGGTCTAGTTCAAACACACGTTCGGACGGGTTCAGCAGCACTGACCTGTAGATCTGCTCGTATGAGATGGAGGTGTGGTCCATCGGGCTTTGAGTGAGCAGGTGCTCAACGGCTCGCTCTAGTTTCGGCCAGTAAAGCGTCCGGTACTCTTCTGCGCTCATCGCGTTCAAGACTAGACATCGTCACACAAACAGAGGGAAGCTTTTACTGAAGTACTCTCATCGCTTACACAAACCGTGTTCTGGCAGGACCACAGTACAGCGATGGGATCGAAGTATTGCAGTGATCACAAACATATCAAATAACACGTGCAGCGCCGTTCAAACGTTAGGGATCAGTCTTTAAAGACTTTTATTCAGCAAGGATGGATTGAAAAGTCAGAGGAAAGACATGTTGTTAGAAAAGATTTATATTTTGAATTATGTTGTTATTTTTTATTCATCAAAGAATTCTGAAAAAGGTATCACAGCCCCCCAAATTAATTTAATTTAAAATTATATTATAGCAGCACAGCTGTTTCCAACATTAATAATAAATCAGAATGATTTCTGAAGATCATGTGACGCTGAAGACTGGAGGAATGATGCTGAAAATACAGCGCAGCATCACAGAAATATATTATATTTTAAAGTATAATAAAATCTAAAACTGTTGTATTAAATTGTAATATTATTTCACAATTTTGCAGTTTTTTCTCTATTTTTGATCAAATAAATGCAGCCATGATGAGCAAAGGGAAACTTCTTTAAAAAGAAAAATATTAAAAATCTGATCCCAAACTTTTGAAGGGCGGTGTAAATACATAAATAAATATAAACAACATAAATAATTTACGTAAAAATAAAACAACATAAAAATACAAAATCAATCAAATTTATAAATTAATGAAAAGTCATATTTATGAACACATTTTATTAAATTTAATTTAATTTAGGCATTGTTTAATATTATTAAATCAATTAATCGAACGATATGAAAAATTTATTAAAAAGAAAACAATTGTTAAAAAAACAAAAAGCGATTTTTAAGAACACACTTTATAACAAACTACATTTAATTTAGATATTTAGCTACTTTTTATTAAAAACTATACAAATGAATTTAAAGTTTATTTCAGTATATTATATTTATGAGACATTTGCATAATTAAAATATTTACATATATAAAATGTCATAAATATTATACTATATAAACTAATGTGTTCAATATAAATAATTACACATACAGAAAGAGAGAGAGAGTTTAAAGGATGTTTACCGTGGTACACAAGTTCCAGTACCACGGTGTTTACCATCTGACTCATGACTGTGGTGTTCTCTACATTTACATTTAGCAGATGAATAGAAGCAATCACAATCAATAAAAGAGCAACGATACGCACGCGCTGTGACAAGTCTCAGTTAGCCTAACGCAGTACATGTAGCAAGGTGTTTTTTATTATATAATGAATAAAAAGAAAACAGATAGAATAGAAAAAGAATAGAGCGAGCTAGTGTTAGAGGACTTTTATTTAGCTTTTTGTTAATTATATAATAAATAAATAGAAAACAGATAGAATAGAAAAAGAATAGAGCGAGCTGGTGTTAGAGGACTTTTATTTAGCTTTTTGTTAATTATATAATAAATAAAAAGAAAACAGATAGAATAGAAAAAGAATAGAGCGAGCTGGTGTTAGAGGACTTTTATTTAGCTTTTTGTTAATTATATAATAAATAAAAAGAAAACAGATAGAATAGAAAAAGAATAGAGCGAGCTGGTGTTAGAGGACTTTTATTTGGCTTTTTGTTAATTATATAATAAATAAAAGAAAACAGATAGAATAGAAAAAGAATAGAGCGAGATGGTGTTAGAGGACTTTTATTTAATTATATAATAAATGAATAGAAAACAGATAGAATAGAAAAAGAATAGAGCGAGCTAGTGTTAGAGGACTTTTATTTAGCTTTTTGTTAATTATATAATACATAAATAGAAAACAGGTAGAATAGAAAAAGAATAGAGCGAGCTGGTGCTAGAGGACTTTTATTTTGCTTTTTGTTAATTGTATAGTAAACAAAAAGATAGATAAAAAAATAGAGAAGCTAGTGTTTTTTTAAGAAAACAAGCAGTTAGTAAATGAATAGAGTGCAAGTCTAAAAGGGGCACTTAAACGAAATAGAATTAGAATAGAGTGCTAGAGTTCAAGGGTCGAGTAAAGATGGAAGAGATGAGTTTAGTCGATTCTTGAAGATGGGTAAGGACTGAGCTGCTGGATTGAGTCGGGCACGAGGGAACAGTTCATGTGAAAGTGAAGTTCACTTGCAGAACACGCTTCTAGAGGCACACAGGTCTGAAGTAATGCATTTAGGTAAAGCCAGAGCTGGTTCTGTAGGCTAACATTAACGCGATTGATAAACAGAGGTGTGCTGCGGTAACTTACGGAACTTGGAAGCGGAGTTGAGCAGCAGCGCAGATGTGGCCGAGCTGTCGGACTCACAGGTGTCACTGCTGGAGTCTGAGTCCACACACACCTGCGCAGGTGAACACACACTCACAGCCTCCACACACACCCGCGCGGGTGAACACACACTCACAGCCTCCGCACACACCCGCGCGGGTGAACACACACTCACAGCCTCCGCGCGACAGTTATGATTATCGTCCTCGATCCCCTCCATCTCCTCCATGCCGCTGCCGCACTGAGAGAGCTTTAGCAGCCCATGTCTCAACCCCGCTTCAGCTCAGCGACGACAGACGCATGTTTACCGCTTCAGCTTCACTCCTGTTTGTTTTGTTGTCAATCTGAAGCGAGATCCGACACGGACTTCCGGTAAATGGCGGACGTGTCAAAACAACAGTCCGCATGGCAAAATAAGAGTCCGTCGTCGGCATATTTAATTGTATAAATTCATATTTATTCAGTTATCAATCAGTATTTATTTCTTGGCCTGCTATCCCTCAGACATTATATTGACATTACATTTAGCAGACGCTTTTATCCAAGCGATAAATGTAGACCTGGACCACAAAACCAGTCAGTCAGGGTCAGTTTTTAATTGAGATTTATATACCTGAAAGCAGAATAATCTTTCCATTGATGTATGGTTTGTTATATCGACAATATTTGGCTGGGATACAACTATTTGAAAATCTGGAATCTGAGGGTGCAAAAAAATCTAAATATTGAGAAAATCATCTTTAAAGTTGTTCAAATGAAGTTCTTAGCAATGCATATTATTAATAAAAAATAAGTTTTGACATATTTACTGTAGGAAATTTACTAAATATCTTCATGGAACATGATCTTAATATCCTAATGATTTTTGGCATAAAATAAAAATGTATAATTTTGACCCACACAGATGTATTTTTGGCTATTTCTACAAATATAGTTGTGCTGCTTTTGTGCTCCAGGGACACAAACGAGGACAAAATAAATAATCAAAACCAACAAAAGAGCAAACATAAAAATCATTTTGAGTAAAAAATAAATGTCAAGTAATTAATTAAATACTCTTAAGTCTTAATGGATTTGTTATATATAACTATATAATAACAGGCTAATTACAATTATGTTGTTTTAAAAACAATACAATATTAGTAAAATAAATATTTGAAAAAATATGGTAAATTAAGAAAAATTAACACGTTAATAAGAAGTAATTTTATGAACACAAAATGCATTCAATTCTATTTAATTTAGGCATTATTAATAAAAATGATCTGCTAGTCTTAATGGATGTTATTGACTTTTTTAATCAACACACTTGCTATATCTATTACTTAACTGACCCACAACAAAGCTAATATTTAACACTATATTTCTATATCCAAACAGGCGTTTAGGACTTCATCAAGGATTATTTATTTATTAATAACACTAAATCTTTGCTAGTTGCTTGCAGCAGGTCCATCACGATCCTCTTTAGTCATTTATTACATCCTTGAACTTAAAACTATAATAGAAATGTGCTTTAATAAACTACATAACACTTCTAACCTCATCATAAAATGTGCAGTAAATGTAGAATACAGTGCATATTTAGTAAAAATACAACTATGAAATAGTTTAGAAATGCAATTATGATCAGGCCCTCTGCTTAAACACAGCTTCCACCGATCATTCTGCACTCTTCAATATTTTATTACCAAGCAAAATACTTCTCTATCATCCTTAACTCAAGCGTGCATGCATCAGGTACACAGTGTTTCGCTCAAGGATGAGTGATAAGAGTCAAAAATGCTCTGTATTTGGTGACAAAAGTATTAATTTACTCTTTTGCAGCATCGCCAATCTGCATTACCATACACAAAATCTGACATGAAAGTTGTTTTTGAACATAAAAGAAATGCGATTAAGAATAAACAAGCAAAACTGCATCACCTGCACGAGGGAATCATGAAGTCGTGTCGCTCTTATAACTTAACAGTGTTATAAAGATTTTAATGCCAGGTCAACGACACTGCATTTAAGAAAACAACCAGAAATATGAACCAAAAACTGATCCCGAACGTACTAAGTGCTCGAGGACAGGAATTACAAGAGTGTGAATGCATGTAAATAATGTCTTTCTATAGGTTTTAATCTGAAAACATCAGTTTGATGACGATCAGACTTCACTGGGTATAAAAGACTGGCTGACCGTAGCTGCCAAATGTCTGAAAATGGCACAGTTTGGTGCACATGCTGGACACGTTGACCGGATCCAACAAGAAACATGATACAGAAAACGTGATCTTTGGTTTGAAAATCATTCCCTTTTTTATCCCAAGCGATTGATTACATGGCAAGTTCAATTCTCAGGCAGGAACATTCACCGCAATGTATATTTTACATCTGCAAAAATACAAAAAGGTTTATAAGCCGAACAAAAGAAAGAAGTGGCATGCACTAGAAGACATAACAGGGAGGGAGGAAATAGAAAAATATATAAAACAGACGTGAGCACATTGAACGCAGCTAGTGGTGGAGTTCTAGTGCGGTCTGCAGGTCTGTTTCTGCTGTGCAGTCTGTTCGAAGGCGTTTGTGTTCACAGTCCGGTTCGGTCTCTGCGAGGCCGTCTGGGTGTTTGTCCGGCACCGGCGCGCCGTCTTCCTCCACGTCGCTGTCTTCATCTTCCAAAGCGTCCGCGCTGTAGCGAGAGCCGTCGCTGTCACTGCCGCAGGAACTGGACGTCTCGTCCTCTGAACTCGAGTAAACCTCGGCGCCGTGGAAGACGTAGCGGTTCGGTGCTTGGAATAAATACTGCGAGGCTGCAAAACAGACACATAACTAATGAGTGGAATAAATACTGCGAGGCTGCAAAACAGACACATAACTAATGAGTGGAATAAATACTGCGAGGCTGCAAAACAGACGCATAACTAATGAGTGGAATAAATACTGCGAGGATGCAAAACAGACACATAACTAATGAGTGAAATAAATACTGTGAGGATGCAAAACAGACACATAACTAATGAGTGAAATAAATACTGCGAGGCTGTAAAACAGACACATAACTAATGAGTGGAATAAATACTGTGAGGCTGCAAAACAGACATAACTAATGAGTGGAATAAATACTGCGAGGCTGCAAAACAGACTCATAACTAATGAGTGGAATAAATACTGTGAGGCTGTAAAACAGAGACATAACTAATGAGTGGAATAAATACTGCGAGGCTGCAAAACAGACACATAACTAATGAGTGGAATAAATACTGCGAGGCTGCAAAACAGACACAACTAATGAGTGGAATAAATACTGCGAGGCTGCAAAACAGACACATAACTTATGAGTGGAATAAATACTGCGAGGATGCAAAACAGACACATAACTAATGAGTGGAATAAATACTGCGAGGCTGTAAAACAGAGACATAACTAATGAGTGGAATAAATACTGCGAGGCTGCAAAACAGACATAACTAATGAGTGGAATAAATACTGCGAGGCTGCAAAACAGACACATAACTAATGAGTGGAATAAATACTGCGAGGCTGCAAAACAGACTCATAACTAATGAGTGGAATAAATACTGCGAGGCTGCAAAACAGAGACATAACTAATGAGTGGAATAAATACTGCGAGGCTGCAAAACAGACTCATAATTAATGAGTGGAATAAATACTGCGAGGCTGCAAAACAGACTCATAATTAATGAGTGGAATAAATACTGCGAGGCTGCAAAACAGAGACATAACTAATGAGTGGAATAAATACTGCGAGGCTGCAAAACAGACACATAACTAATGAGTGGAATAAATACTGCGAGGCTGCAAAACAGACATAACTAATGAGTGGAATAAACTGCGAGGATGCAAAACAGACACATAACTAATGAGTGGAATAAATACTGCGAGGCTGCAAAACAGACACATAACTAATGAGTGGAATAAATACTGCGAGGCTGCAAAACAGAGACATAACTAATGAGTGGAATAAATACTGCGAGGCTGCAAAACAGACACATAACTAATGAGTGGAATAAATACTGCGAGGCTGCAAAACAGACACATAACTAATGAGTGGAATAAATACTGCGAGGCTGCAAAACAGAGACATAACTAATGAGTGGAATAAATACTGCGAGGCTGCAAAACAGACACATAACTAATGAGTGGAATAAATACTGCGAGGCTGCAAAACAGACACATAACTAATGAGTGGAATAAATACTGCGAGGCTGCAAAACAGACACATAACTAATGAGTGGAATAAATACTGCGAGGCTGCAAAACAGACACATAACTAATGAGTGGAATAAATACTGCGAGGCTGCAAAACAGACACATAACTAATGAGTGGAATAAATACTGCGAGGCTGCAAAACAGACACAACTAATGAGTGGAATAAATACTGCGAGGCTGCAAAACAGACACATAACTAATGAGTGGAATAAATACTGCGAGGCTGCAAAACAGACACATAACTAATGAGTGGAATAAATACTGCGAGGCTGCAAAACAGAGACATAACTAATGAGTGGAATAAATACTGCGAGGCTGCAAAACAGACACATAACTAATGAGTGGAATAAATACTGCGAGGCAGCAAAACAGACACATAACTAATGAGTGGAATAAATACTGCGAGGCTGCAAAACAGAGACATAACTAATGAGTGAAATAAATACTGCGAGGCTGCAAAACAGAGACATAACTAATGAGTGAAATAAATACTGCGAGGCTGCAAAACAGACACATAACTAATGAGTGGAATAAATACTGCGAGGCTGCAAAACAGACACATAACTAATGAGTGGAATAAATACTGCGAGGCTGCAAAACAGAGACATAACTAATGAGTGAAATAAATACTGCGAGGCTGCAAAACAGAGACATAACTAATGAGTGGAATAAATACTGCGAGGCTGCAAAACAGACACATAACTAATGAGTGTGATAAATACTGCGAGGTTGCAAAACAGACACATAACTAATGAGTGGGATAAATACTGGGAGGCTGCAAAACAGACATAACTAATGAGTGGAATAAATACTGCGAGGCTGCAAAACAGACACATAACTTATGAGTGGAATAAATACTGCGAGGATGCAAAACAGACACATAACTAATGAGTGGAATAAATACTGCGAGGCTGTAAAACAGAGACATAACTAATGAGTGGAATAAATACTGCGAGGCTGCAAAACAGACATAACTAATGAGTGGAATAAATACTGCGAGGCTGCAAAACAGACACATAACTAATGAGTGGAATAAATACTGCGAGGCTGCAAAACAGACTCATAACTAATGAGTGGAATAAATACTGCGAGGCTGCAAAACAGAGACATAACTAATGAGTGGAATAAATACTGCGAGGCTGCAAAACAGAGACATAACTAATGAGTGGAATAAATACTGCGAGGCTGCAAAACATAGACATAACTAATGAGTGGAATAAATACTGCGAGGCTGCAAAACAGACACATAACTAATGAGTGGAATAAATACTGCGAGGCTGCAAAACAGACACATAACTAATGAGTGGAATAAATACTGCGAGGCTGCAAAACAGACACATAACTAATGAGTGGAATAAATACTGCGAGGCTGCAAAACAGACACATAACTAATGAGTGGAATAAATACTGCGAGGCTGCAAAACAGACACATAACTAATGAGTGGAATAAATACTGCGAGGCTGCAAAACAGACACATAACTAATGAGTGGAATAAATACTGCGAGGCTGCAAAACAGACACATAACTAATGAGTGGAATAAATACTGCGAGGCTGCAAAACAGACACATAACTAATGAGTGGGATAAATACTGCGAGGCTGCAAAACAGACACATAACTAATGAGTGGAATAAATACTGCGAGGCTGCAAAACAGACATATAACTAATGAGTGGGATAAATACTGCGAGGCTGCAAAACAGACACATAACTAATGAGTGGAATAAATACTGCGAGGATGCAAAACAGACACATAACTAATGAGTGGAATAAATACTGCGAGGCTGCAAAACAGACACATAACTAATGAGTGGAATAAATACTGCGAGGCTGCAAAACAGACACAACTAATGAGTGGAATAAATACTGCGAGGCTGCAAAACAGACACATAACTAATGAGTGGAATAAATACTGCGAGGCTGCAAAACAGACACATAACTAATGAGTGGAATAAATACAACAGTGACTCTGTTGTGATTTAACGCATAACAATTAACATTTTTAAACACTTAATACTTAATAATTTACAAATATAAGACAACATCATAATCTAAATAAATAATATAAGTATAGTAAATAACATTTATCATAAGAACTATTTATAAATTAAACAATTAAATATATTATTTAATATATAAACAAATTCCATAATCAATAAACATATAATAACACTTAGAATAAAAACTGTGTGTGTACACTACATGTGTATGTATTTTAGTGCTGACAAATGATTAATTGCATCCAAATTAAAAGTTTTTGTTTACATAGTATCTGTGTTTATTTATTATGTACATATAAATACACACCAATGCATGTATGCATTTAAGAAAAAGATGTTACGTTTACATATTAAATATATTTATAAAAAATATTAACTATATGAATATAAATATATACATGTACATATTTTCAAAATATGCATGCGTGTATTTATATACATAAACACAGTACACACAGATATATTATGTAACTTATTTTGGATGCGATAAAATCATTTGACAGCACTAATATATATATTTCATAAATGAAAAACATTAAAAAGTATATTGATATAATATAAATTACATATACATACAAAAAACATTTATATTAAAAACATGATACATACACACGCACATAAAATTAAATATAATAAAAATATATGTCTAGATATAATAAAAAATATATTGTATAGTACAAATATAATAAATAAATATAGTAATTTACATAAAACTTATATGCTATTTAATTTTGATTAAAGTTTAATATAATAATTTGTGTGTAATTTGCACTAAAATGCACTAATAAATAATTCTTAATAACAGCAAGATCATCTCAAAAAAGTGTTTATAAATAAATAATAAATGAAACTGCTTTTACCTCCGAGTCGTTTGCTGATTGGACTCTGACAGAGTCGGCTTCTCCAGCACCGTCTCCGCACTTCAGCATGCTGACGATCTGCTGGTTCGTCCTCCTTCAGGTCATCAGCAGTGTCCAGTGCGTCTGCTCTCCTCTCCGGACAGGGACTCGCTGTCCGTGGAGAACCATCTTTTGGGTTGGAGTCTAACTGGTCTGTGTTGGTTTCCGGTAACGGCTCCGGATGAGGGCTTGTTTCTCTGGCGGCTGGGGAAGATGCTGTTTGCGGTTCCTCCTCCTCGGGAGACAGTGAGATCGGACATTCAGTGATCGGGACGTCCTCTGACGCTCCTGTGATGGACCCCTGAGCGTCTGTGGACCGGCTCGGAGCGGACGGTTTCTCCGTGATCTCGCTGAGACGGGACGAGTTGAAGCACAGCTGCTCGAAGTCGCCACCCAGACGATGGCAGAGTTCGTTCACGATGACGTCACAGTCTCCGAGCAGCTCCACGTCGAAGTTCAGGTGCGGCAGCGGCTCGCGGTTGATCAGGACTTGAGGCACGTCATGAGGTATGGAGCCTTCGGAGAGACACGCGTTCACAAAACAAATATCACTTCACGGAGCACGAAAGCAGGCATAAGCAGCACAGGTATATTTGTAGCAATACAACTGTATGGGTCAAAATTATTCATTTTTATTTTATGCCAAAAATCATTAGTATATTAAGATCATGTTCCATGAAGATATTTTGTAAGTTTCCTACTGTAAATATATCCAAACTTAATTTTTGGTTAGTAATATGCATTGCTAAAAACTTCATTTGAACAACTTTAAAGATGATTTTCTCTATATTTAGATTTTTTTTCACCCTCAGATTCCAGATTTTCAAATATTGTCCGATCATAACAAACCATACATCAATGGAATTTCAGATGATGTATAAATCTCTTCAAAAATAGACTCTTATGACTGGTTTTGTGATCCAGGGTCACGTATGTTTTCCATATTAGGGTTCATGAGTTGATGAAAAGATATGTCTTAAATCATAAAAAGTGTTACATTTAAATAAAAAACATTTAAAATTAAATAACACTTACCAAAAAAAAAAGAAAAGAAAAGTAAGAATATTTAATGAAATGACATAATGTGGGCAATGAGTTTTTGAAAACCTTAAACTTTACACAAATATAAATCGGATTGCTTTAGTTTAAAGCATCTTTTACATGAACATTGTTTACTTTTTAGTAAAATAATAAAAAATAACATTTATTTAAAATTGTTATTAATTAAATCATATATGCAATTATTTAAAAATAAATTACAAAAAACTAAATACAAATTCAATATTTAATCATATTAAAGTGTACATTGTATAATATTAAAAGTATATTGTTTAATAATATTAAAAAGTATACATGAAATTACAGCAATCAATCCTAAAACAAAATGTAACCATTATTAAAAAAAGATTTAAGAATATTTTAGAAGAATATTTAAAAATAATATAATAAATATATTTATTAAAAAAAAGAAAAAGGGAAAGTATTACCTTGTTTACCTGCACGTCATGTGACAATTAACCAACACGAGAGAACGGTGAACATGCAAATGTGTTGTTAAAGAATTGAAAAATACCTCAGGGGGACTAAAATAAGAAAATATTTGAGGTCAAAGGGGTTTAGTTGACAAAAATATAATAATATGATTAAATATGACTGTTAAATTGCTGGTTATGCTTGAAAAACGATATTCTTCATCTGAACACACTCGAATCTCATTTGTGCGTGCACATATTCAAATCTAGAGCGTAAAGAATTACTTCGACCGTCTCCACCTGAGCTGAAGCATCATATCTGGATATACTCAAACGAGGAAACCCTAACCGAGTTATCATGATATGATCAAGTGCAACAGCTTTATTTTTACACCCAAAAGCAACCCAAATTACTGCTAGGGGTGTAAATCGGATGGTTCGTCACGATTCGATACGATATCGATTCTCATACACAGCGATACGATATTTGCCGATACCTCAAAAAATTCTACGATACGATTCGATACAGGAGTATATCGATCGATATATCGATATTATCATATTATATACCTATTTTAAACAACCATCTACATTTTTATTAACTCACAAATGCCACCAAAATATATAACATGAACATAAATCTAGAAATGCTACTATGGGCTCAGTGCTAAACATATTTCCTACAGATAACCAAATTACAAGCAATAGCAGAAAATAAATACAATAGAAGACAGACATAAGTTCAATAAACAGTGCTTTTCAGCTCAGTCTAAAATACATTTTCAGGTACACTACAGAAATATAATAATCAAATGTAAAATAACTGCATAGTCTTCACTGTATAAATTAAATAGCCTATACATTAATAGTTTTTGATGTTGCAAAGGTTATTTAGTCAGGAGCAGTGAGCACGTGTATTTTTCTCTGACAGCATTATATTTATTATTAGTTTTCTTTCACTTTAAGAATGAAAGCACAGCTTTAATAAACTGATACACATGCCTTTATTCTCCACTGTTTACATTAAGACATATGCTTTTCTTAACCTACTGTTTACAAGGATATTAGCCAAAACATGCTTTTCGATGTAGTTTTGTCTGAATTTATTCATCCATGCACAAAAAAGCGGAGGAGAGCTCAATTTAGTATTCGCGCAGAGTTGACACGGCTGTCTGTGTGTGTGCACTTCAGATGTGCATGCGCGCGCTTCAGATGTGTGTGTGTGCACTTCAGTTGTGTGCGCGCGCGCTTCAGATGTGTGTGTGTGCGCGCTTCAGATGTGTGTGTGCGCGCTTCAGATGTGTGTGCGCGCGCTTCAGATGTGTGTGCGTGCGCTTCAGATGTGTGTGTGTGAGCACTTCAGATGTGTGTGTGTGCGCTTCAGATGTGTGTGTGCGCGCTTCAGATGTGTGCGCGCGCTTCAGATGTGTGTGTGTGCGCTTCAGATGTGTGTGTGTGCGCTTCAGATGTGTGCGCGCGCTTCAGATGTGTGTGTGCGTGCGGCTTCAGTGCGCGGAAAACTTCTCACACAGCGCGCGACTGTTACTCCAACAATCCCGAGTGTTTTATATGCTCGCCTTGTGCCTTCGGGCAGTCCTTATATCGAGTCCTGATGTGTGAGATTGAACGAGAACGCACGTGTTGGTGGTAATGCATAGACGGACATTATATGAAAATGTGGACAGTGCCAAAATAAAGGTGCCTTTTTATACTCAGATATCGATATTTTACGCGTGGCATCGATGCATCGTATCGTCATACATTGTATCGATATATCGATGAATCGTTACACCCCTAATTACTGCAGACACAGAAAAAAAACCAAGAGGTGGGACGTACTGGGTATGAGAGCCACTGGCCGAACTTTCAGTGAGGAGCCGATGACGATGAGAAGATCCACCTCATCTTTATCCTGCTTCATGGCTCGGTGGAAGAGTTCTGGAAGGTTCTCGCCAAAGAAGACAATGTCTGGTTTCATGATGGCGTACGGGACATCTGACGGACACCGCGGACAGTGAGGAACAACCTGCAACAGAGCAACACGGTTTCACCAGCCGCAACACAATAGCAAGCACATATTAAAGGAATAGTTCACCCAATAATGAAGCTTTCAGCTAATTTTACTCCACCGCCCAAGATGTAGATGAGTTTGTTTCCTTCATCAGATTTAGAGAAATGTAGCATTACATCACTTGTTCACCAATGGAAGTGAATGGGTGCCGTCAGAATGAGAGTCCAAACAGCTGATAATGACTTTAAATAACTGCGTCCAGCTAAAGTCCACACTTTCCAGGGGAAAATTCAAGCTATTTTGGACTATTTTAGCTTGTAAACGGTGCTTGATCTGTGCAAATTTCTCTCTTGATTCAGACCAGAACACTTTTTCACTCGAGGAAGCAATATTATGGACTCATATTTTAAACAGAAGCAATGGTTTGAAATGAAAAACACCTTAATGCTGGATTAGTTTCAGCTTTTGTCTTCTCCAGATGTTAACTGATGGACTGGAGTGGATTATTGTGATGTTTTTATCAGCTGTTTGGACTCTCATTCTGACGGCACCCATTCACTTCCATTGGTGAACAAGTGATGTAATGCTACATTTCTCCAAATCTGATGAAGAAACAAACTCATACACATCTCAGATGATCTGAAGGTGATCACATGTTCAGCAAAGGTTCATTTTTGGGTGAACTATTCCTTTATATTTTCATACTCAAGCATACCTGGTTGAATATATCCTCCCTTATGGCTTCACAGTCAACCTTATGTTTACAGACAAGACAGGAAGCAGTCGCAAAGGAACCTAAAATAATTAGTAAAAGACAGGATAATGAAAGCGTCTAGATACTGGCAGAATAATAAATATCTAGGTTTAAAAGAGGAATCAGGAGCAGGTTTACCGTGACACTGAATGATCTTCTGGATCCCAGCCGCCTGCTCCAGTGTGTCGATGTTCTGGGTGTAGTTCCTCAGTAACCTTCCCTTCTTATCCAGCATTGATATGAACCTGTGACACGGAGACGGCTGGAACTGTCCTGGGAAGATTTCCTACAGTATAAGCAAACAGAGAATGTAGTCATTTATGCAGTTTTTACACATAAACCTCAATGGCAAGACAACTGCGGTGTAGGGTAAACATTTTAACTAACAGATCTCGTACTTTCCCCGGATGATTAAGCACAGTATATTAAGACAATTGTTTTCTACTACAAGTTTTCTGAAATGTTACGTTTTGATAGTGCATTATATAATTAAATATCCAATAATTTGCATACATTTTCACAGAATGAAAATCTGAACATTCACATTCAAAATTCTCATGAGTTTGTTTACATATTATATTTAAAGAGATAGTTCACCCCAAAATGTTAATTCTGGCATTAATTACTCGTCCTCATGTCGTTCCACACCCCTAAGACCTCCGTCCATCTTCGAAACAAAAATGAAGATATTTCTGATGAAATATAAGAGCTTTATAGACAGCAAGGCAACTGAAATGCTCGTAGGCCCATAAAGGTACACTGTAAAAAAAACATTCGGTAAAACGTACGGTAAAAATGTTACCGTAAAAAATGCGGTAGCTGATTTTGAGGTTTTACAGCTTTTCTTTGCACACAAAAAGTATTCTTTTAGCTTCATAAAATTACGGTTGAACCTGATGTCACATGAAGTATTTTGTAGATGTTCTTGGTACCTTCCTCGGCCTTGAACATGGTAGGACCCTTGCTGTCTATGGAGGGTCAGAAAGCTCCCGAATTTCATCAAAACATCTTCATTTGTGTTCTGAAGATGAACGAAGGTCTTACGGGTTCGGAACGACACGAGGGGGAGTAATTAATGACAGAATTAACATTTTTGGGCGAACTAACCCTTTAAAAAATGTTGGGTTTCTATTTTTATCACTCTATAAATCAGAAAATACAGTCAACAGACAGAAAAGAAAACTTTCCCCCATGTTTTTAGGAGTAAAATGTTATATATCAGGCAAACGGTACATGAACAAACCCCTCTGTAAAAGCCTTCTGGATATTGATGGGAATAAAACTGTAAAGTCTTTAAAGATAAGCATTGCAAATGAAATCTACAGATGCAAATAGATTTACATTTATGCATTTAGCAGACGCTTTTATCCAAAGCGACTTACAGTGCATTCAGGTTATAAATAGTTTTATCAGTATGTGTTCCCTGGGAATCGAACCCACAACCTTTTGCGCTGCTAACGCAATGCTCTACCACTGAGCCACAGGAACACTAGATAAAGTGCAATAAAATAAACACTTAAAATTGTGTTTGCATTTTTTCTGTCCACTATGGAAGCAAAATAGACCAGTGCATTAAAACTATGGGTTTGCCTGTAGTGTCTTGCGTTATTTAAATATGTATAATTACAGAAATAGTTTTCCATTCTTTGCTGAAATCAAATGAGAAGGCAGTGTGTCGAACCTTGGCAAATTTGAAAAAAGGCCTTGGATCTCTTCTGAAGTAGTCTATGTCAAACATGGCTTGAGGATCAGGAAGATCGGGAAAGTCCACCGCGAGACGAGCGTATATGCCGTCTCTCGACCGAAAGTCAGGAATCCCACAAGAAACAGACACCTGAGGAGGAACAAGAGCAAACCATCAATATTCGACAGACTGGACACGTACTCAAGAGTGCGTCTGAAAGTAGAAATCCCAAACACACCCCAGCGCCTGTGAGCACAAGGATCTTCTTCCTCTCGCTCAGGAGCCGGACCACGTCCTCTAACGTGTTGACGTCTTTGCGTTTCTTTCTTTTGGGCGGTTCTGAGATGTTGATGATGATCTGCCACAGCGTCATGTCGTCGAGATCCGGCGGAAGGACCGTTTCGGGAAGCAGGTCTTTCAAAATGGCCCTCGGGTCGGTTCCTCTCATGATGTGCTGCTGAATGAACCGATACGAGCCTGAAAGAAAAACAAGCTTTCGTTTCGTTTTGAATTATTGTGAACTTGTGCATGACAGACATGACTTGATTTCATGACATATAATCATGCTATAATCAGGTCCCCAGTAAATCTACCAACCAAGGAAACGTGAAAAAGATGAACCCAGTAACTTTGTTTTGATAAGCCTTTTTCCTGCAAGCATCTGAAAAAATTAGCTCACACTAGTGACGTTGCAAAATCTTGTTGATTATCTTATTATATTACCGCCCCATAATCTGTACATTTCCACCAGCTGCGCCATCATTATTGACGAGAGAGCAGTGCATTTATTGATCTATTTACTGCCACACAGATCTAAAATAAACATGCGATTCATTTCCCAGCTGTTTACCTTCCCAGACGTAACCGGCTGTTTTTGTAACTCGTGCGTTTTAACGTAAACTTGTGTGTGAATGAGAACTTCGTTTACTCTCACGCTTTCTGTCCGTGTGCACTCAGAAAATCAGAAATGTAAACTAATATGGCTTAAAAAGCATGATTTCAGCGCAATAAACATGATAATCAGAACCAAAACAGATGTTTTTAGCAGGTACGAGCTGAAATGGCGCAGCTCTATTCTGGAAAGGGGGCGGGACCATCAGCAGCTCATTTGCATTTAAAGAAACAGGCACAAAAATGTTTCTGCTTACACTCAAAATAGGCATATTCAAAATTATATAATAAATGATCTGTGGGGTATTTTGTGCTGAAACTTCACAGACACAGAGACTTAGGGTGTATTCACACCAGGAAAGTCCGATAGCTCACTAGCTTTGGACCGGAAACAAAGGCAAACGATTACACATTGTAGTTATTTTTAGCCATTTTGGTTCCTTTTCACACCACACTGTTTGCTCTGGTCCGAACCAGCTGAAACGAACCAGAATGCAGTCACGTGACAACATCCGCTTCACTTGTTGGCTAGATGTGTCTTTGAACGCATTCCCTAAACTGCTTTTCGATTGGTCAGAAAGAGCGCGCGTGAAAATCCCAACGGTGCTCCGGGAAGTAAACAAAGACCGGAGTCAAATGCAGCAGACAGCACACTGCTATTATAGAGAGATGACTGCACGGGTGGATTCTCCAAACCTCCTCACAAACCCAAGTTTATCCGTGACCTGCCATGCTAAACTACAAACACTTCCTCATCCCATAATGCACAGCGTAGCTGACTACGGCAGCTGGTTTAGTCCAAAAATGCACAGTTCTTTTTGCAGTTGGGTCTGTTTGAGGTCGGATCGCGTTCTCACCACAAACGAACCGCTGCAGGGTTCGTTAGAAAGCGACCACATCTTCAAGGAGATCTCGGTACGCTTGTTTGGTGCGCCCGAGTGCGACTGCTGCACTCTCACCGGCCCAAACGGACCGCACCAAGAGGGAAAACCAACTCTAGTGCGATTCAACACTACTAAATGAGGCAGGTGAGGCACTCTTATATTACATATTGTAAAAAGGGGCATAATATGTCTCCTTTAAGTTAATTGCCACATCAGCGTCACAGGCTATTTCAGGGCAAAGTAAGATTATACATTAGAGAAAACAATGCAGTAGTACACAATACAAAAGCTGTACTACATCCTGTAAATATAAACATTAAGATGTTATCATGAAGAAGGCTCAAATCTGTAGAGATGAGAATACTTTTGTGCGCATGTCTAAACATCTGTCCATGCATACTTAATATCTGCACATGCACTATATTCTTTGTGTTTAGTTGTGGGAATAATATTTAGCATTGTTTTCTTGTATTTGTATAATGTTGTTATTGTAAAAGTGTAATAGACAGATTAAGCAAAATAAAGCAATTACACAGTTATAAAAGATTCTTTAATTGCACGTTCTTCTGGGTCCATCTTATAAAACCAGTCCTTGAGAGTTCTGCACTACAGACAACGGAGGATGAAACTCGTTCAACTGACCGATCTGTGGTTGAGGCGTCCAGTCACTGGAGCTGGCGTGAGACGAGCAGTCATCTTCATCATCATCATCATCATCATCGTCGTGAAGAAGATCAGGAGATGTGAAGCCATTGGGATGAACACCTTCATCAAAAACACGGTCTCAGGTTTATCTCGGGTTATATAGAGCAGCATAAACCTGGCTTTACACCATTCTCCTTGACTCGGTGCTTATAATCATAGTTGTGTTCACATTTAATACTATACATCACTTATTTGAAGAAATGTATTTGATAAATAAACAAGGAAAGTATGTTTGATTGGTGCAGGAGTTACAGCTTCATTCATCAGCAATTAAGAACAAGAATGCATTATTATAGTGACTAAATACATTTGAATAAAGTATGAGAATAATTGTATAAATAAAGTATGAAATATTTATGGAGTTGACATGATAAGTCAAAAAAGGGACAGAAGTGAGACATGCCCTTTAAAATTAATAATAATAATAATAACTGAATAGGTAAATAATGTGCAATAAAAAAAAATAAAGTAGAATTTAATTAATAATTAAATTACATAATAAAATAACAAATAAATAAAACAATTAAGTATACAAATATATAAAACACTTAAAATAAAATTAATTGTTATTAAATAATTATTAAAAACCAACAGATAACAACAACAATACTATTTAATAAGAGACTAATTA
Organism: Schizopygopsis pylzovi; assembly: GCA_027422435.1. Classification (NCBI taxonomy): domain Eukaryota; kingdom Metazoa; phylum Chordata; class Actinopteri; order Cypriniformes; family Cyprinidae; genus Schizopygopsis; species Schizopygopsis pylzovi. The sequence continues at coordinate 1,845,777 of CM049832.1, read as the reverse complement.
AATAATACAATATTAAAACTAATATTTACTTAATAAATACTTTAACTTATAAAATACACAAATCAATTAAATCTAAATAATGATAAAAAATTGTTAATAATAATTAAACGGCATAGCTAAATATAATAATACAAACTTAAATGTAAAACATAAAAACATTTTTAAACAAGTTTTTTATAATATTAAATCATTAATGATTAAACTCCACAGATAATAATAATAATAAAGACTAATTAAATAATAATAAAAATATATAAATTGAA
>CM049832.1:1838014-1840514 GCA_027422435.1 Schizopygopsis pylzovi | reverse complement strand
ATTAGCCTGCGTGGTGATGAAGGGGTTAATCAGTGCACGCACATTAGCCTGCGCGGTGATGAAGGGGTTAAACAGTGCACGCATACATTAGCCTGCGTGGTGATGAAGGGGTTAATCAGTGCACGCATACATTATCCGCTGCGTGGTGATGAAGGGGTTAATCAGTGCACGCATACATTAGCCTGGTGGTGATGAAGGGGTTAAACAGTGCACGCTACATTAGCCTGCGGTGATGAAGGGGTTAATCAGTGCACGCATACATTAGCCTGCGGTGATGAAGGGGTTAATCAGTGCACGCATACATTAGCCTGCGGTGATGAAGGGGTTAAACAGTGCACGCATACATTAGCCTGCGTGGTGATGAAGGGGTTAATCAGTGCACGCATACATTAGCCTGGTGGTGATGAAGGGGTTAAACAGTGCACGCAGTACATTAGCCTGCGCGGTGATGAAGGGGTTAATCAGTGCACGCATACATTAGCCTGCGTGGTGATGAAGGGGTTAAACAGTGCACGCATACATTAGCCTGCGTGGTGATGAAGGGGTTAATCAGTGCACGCATACATTAGCCTGCGTGGTGATGAAGGGGTTAAACAGTGCACGCATAGCATTAGTCCTGCGTGGTGATGAAGGGGTTAATCAGTGCACGCATACATTAGCCTGTGTGGTGATGAAGGGGTTAAACAGTGCACGCACACATTAGCCTGCGTGGTGATGAAGGGGTTAATCAGTGCACGCATACATTAGCCTGCGTGGTGATGAAGGGGTTAAACAGTGCACGCACACATTAGCCTGCGTGGTGATGAAGGGGTTAATCAGTGCACGCACACATTAGCCTGCGTGGTGATGAAGGGGTTAAACAGTGCACGCACACATTAGCCTGCGTGGTGATGAAGGGGTTAATCAGTGCACGCACACATTAGCCTGTGTGGTGATGAAGGGGTTAACAGTGCACGCACACATTAGCCTGCGTGGTGATGAAGGGGTTAATCAGTGCACGCGCGCATTTAGAGCGTGTTCTTTTACTGTCGATTCAAATGCATTAAGAGTGATTGCAAAATTCAAGATATGGGGCAGAAAATGTATATATTTACGTTTCATATAGTTAAAATCACTCAAAGAGTGCCGTTTTTTCTTCAAAATAAGCACGATTACAAATGTGATTTTATACAACAGTTTAATAAACAAGTTAATATTAAGAGACTTACGTTTTATACACCATATTGCCTGTTTTTGATGCATTTCGTCGACAAAAAATATTTCCAAACAGCTACAGCGATGTTTTGAGTCTCTGATTCGTTCCTGAATGATTCAATCGTTTAAATGATTCAGTTCAGTCTCAGTGATTCGTTCATGAATGATTCAATCGTTTAAATGACTCGGTTCAGTCTCAGTGATTCGTTCCTGAATGATTCAATCGTTTAAATGACTCGATTCAGTCTCCGTGATTCGTTCCTGAATGATTCAATCGTTTAAATGACTCGGTTCAGTCGCAGTGATTCGTTCCTGAATGATTCAATCGTTTAAATGACTCGATTCAGTCTCCGTGATTCGTTCCTGAATGATTCAATCGTTTAAATGACTCGGTTCAGTCGCAATGACTCACTTGTTAACAGTGACGTGCTGCCACCTGCTGGCGATTTAATTTCACATTTAAAGTCTATTTTCATTTTTAAAATAATTTTAAATATCAGTATTCCATGTTTTATGTTTAAAATGTCAAATATTATGCATTTGTAACTGGTTAAAGCACTCGATGTCCCTCTGAGCTGCATTAAACAGTGTGTGAACACATCTAAACACCTTCAGATGCAGCTTCTGCAGAGATTAATGTTGATAATACTGTTCATTACTGTACTAATCATTTCTTTGGTAACTGCCTAAATATGTATCTTAATTGACTGGTTAAATGTAACAATTTGACTCAAAAGATGTACACTTTTAGAAACAAAATGTTACAACTTAAATGAAAAGATTAATTAATCACTGATGTGAACTGAGCACACAGAATATGAAGAATATCATAAACGGCAGCTGTGCACGGTATTCAGATATCAGCACAATAACACACTCGGCAAAATATCGTCTAATTATCGTTATAAAAAAAATCCCCAAAAATATCGAGATATCATTTTTTTTCAATATCGCACACCCCTCGTCATGCAACACACATGTGAAAGAACTTTGCGTTTCAGTCACTGCATTGGGCCGCGAGGAGCAAGAAAGAGGCGATGCTGGAGGCTGCTCCAGATCCAGATCCAGACCCGTCTGAAGCGGCGCTGCCATCCAGTAAGAGATGCTGTTTCATGGCTATTCTTCAGTTATTAGTGTTTCACTGTGATGTTTCTGTTTCAGATGATCGTTGGGTTCACCGGTTTCGCTGGGCTGGTGACGCTCCCTCGGGTCTTATACACAAGTTCAGGAACTATGAAATATAAATGCTGATTTTCTGTTGCTTTTGTGAGTAATGCATGAAAGAATCAGGACTGTCTGTTTATGT
>CM049832.1:1775514-1835514 GCA_027422435.1 Schizopygopsis pylzovi | reverse complement strand
AATCATTCCAGTGGCGTTCACCGCTCAGTTCACACACAGTTGTGCGCGCACAGAAGACGAAGGTTTAAAGTGAAGATGGCCAGTAAAATCCTCCTGAGAGTCTGTCGCCTGAGTCTAATGAGAAGACAGAATGTATTCATGAAAACACCTCAGCGTGCGATGGCTGGTAAAGGTACGAGACATTCAAGAATTATTAAGAAGCACGAGAAACTACTAATATTCATGCACGCACACAAATAAAGCAGTATGCTTTCCTATTCGATATTTAGGATAGCGTGACATATTAATGCTCTTATGCTGTGACATAAACCGATAAGACACAGATCGGACATAAGCAACTGCTCTGATATCAGAACAACATTAAACTACACTTGAAAGAGGGGTTAAATACGCTAGACATGACTTAACGCGGTAACGTGGAGGCTCGTGTGATATACACGGAGTGTGTTTAATCAAGGTCATTAGTTGTTAATGCTGTGGAGGACGAGCTCTGGCCTTTCTTGGCACTAAACGCGCGTTCGTGTGCCAGCTTCTCCGGATCATGGCGCTCTGAGGCGAAGCGCACGGCGCGTTATACAGCCGCTGTTTGGCGACACCTAGTGGACAGATTGTGTCAGCGCACTCTCAGGACCAAGTGTGAGTGTAAACACAAAACCATTCGCAGTAACATGCTGTGACGCGCTTGTTTAAACTACTAACATTAACATGATTGCAGGATATACTGCCTGTATGACTAATGTGTAATTAGTGAATGTACTTGTTAAAGTAATAGCAAGTAATTAAAATAATTCTGCCTTCTAAATACACTCCAGGGTTGTTATAATTAACTAAACTTAAACTAAAACCATTAAAAAATGATTACTTGAAATAAAATACATAAAAACGTTTACAGCAAGTTAAAAAAAAATATTCATTTTAATTTAGGTTAGCTTGTACTGTGCCAAAATTACTAAAATAAGAACTATGCCATACATACTTAACCTGTTACGCCCATTTTTGAGTGTAGGCCTGCAAATGTAATGTCGAAATTCAAATGAATATAATTCCGGAACGCTTTTGAATATGATCCTCATTCTGGTCTTGTTTTAAAGAAGATACTTTGAAGTTTCTTGCACAGGTGTCTGTAGTTTAAAAAATTAGTTAACAAAAAAGTTATAGATGTTTAAGTTTATTGTAATAAAAAAGCAATAATAAATAAACTTTTATGTTTTATTAAAATAACATATCAATAAAAATGTGGTTCACCCTAAAAGTTATATGAAATAAAAGCTATAGGTGTAAAGAAGTTGTGTTACAAATTTGAGACTGATATCATAAAAAATGAGATTTTTGTGAGCTGTTATACCAACAAAGGCCACTAGGTGACATTCATGTCCAATTGATGATTCCTAAAGGACACTTGGAGACCACTTGACCTCACACCACAGCAAAGATTGATATCCGTTTTTTATTATTTAAAACATTGTGTTCAATATGTAAAATATTTTGGACAAATACTAGAAAATATATTTTGTTTGGATTATTTACATAAAAACTGAAGTTTAAGTGATTGTAAGTGTGTTTTCATAACTCCTGCTTTACTTTTGATTGTTTTGCTACCTTCTCTTATCACAAATTAATAAATTATTGTCACTACATAATATTTCCTCCAAAACAGTGGTCAAATATGAAAAGTACACACTTAGAGCTTTCCAACGATATATAGTTTGTCAATATTAGATCAGTTTAAGTATAGGATACAATTGTTTTAAACATGCAATGGCAAATGGGCCCACCGGTGGGCCAGTGACAGTTAACAGGTTAAAGTAAAGACAAAAAAACAACAGTGACTGTAACTTTAAAATTAAATATGATAAGTTATGTGCAATTCAGTTTTTTTTGTTCCCACCAAAATACGCTGTAAAACAAATTGTAAAAAAAGAAAGAAAAAAAAAAGATTATTGGAATACCTTTTACAAGATAAAAAAATCCAGTCTTAAAAATTCAGCTTCTTGCCATTTATTTGTGAATAATTATGAAATATATTTTGTGAAACTTTTTCAGTGTATGAATGTGCGTGTGCATGGTCTGTCAAGCATTATATGTTTGTTATTAATAAACGTTTTTAAAACCATACATTTATAGTAAAACATTTAATTTTTTTTTTTTTCTTAACACTTTATAAAATTTTTGATAAAAATATTTTATTTCATAAAGTGTTTCTTCTATCTCGCTGTATATGTGTTTGTACTATAATGTTTATTAATATAATTGTATTTATTTCTTAGAAGATTCTTCTTTGATTCCTTGAGGATTAATTTCAGATTATGATATAGTGCCATTATCATTTCAATGAGAATATTTGACTGGGGTTTAATAGGTTATATTTAAATAAGAAGAATGTATATGAAATGTTTACTGTATTCTGTAGTTTTTTTTCATGACTGTATTAATGGCAGATATTTTTCCTCTTGGCACCCATCCACTATTACTCCAGCACATCACTGTCTCACCATGGATTGTGTTTTCTGTTGTTCAGGTATTCCAACAGATGAGGAGCAGGCAGCGGGGCTGGAGAGACGCGTCCTGCAGGCCATGAAGAAAGGCCAGGTGAACACACAATGACATTCTGTTTGACCGTACGCTTTAGTGTGTGTGTGGTCTTCATTCTGAAGCACATATCATCTGTTATACAGGATCCATACAGCATATTCAAGCCAAAGGAATACACTGGAAGCAGAGCCGACCCTCATATCGTTCCCAGCATCAATAACAAACGACTGGTCGGCTGCCTCTGTAAGACACACACACACACACACACACACACACACACACACAGATACACACACAGACAGACAGACACACACACACGACAACACACACACAACACACACACACACACACACACACACAACACACACACACACACACACACACACACACACACACACACACACACACACACACAGAGACAGATACACACAGAGAGACAGACACACACACACAACACAACACACACACACACACACACACACACACACACACACACACACACACAGACAGACACACACAAGACACAGACAGAACACAGACCGAGAACACACACACACACACACACAGAGACACACACAACACACAGACACACACACACACACACACACACACACACACAGCATACACACACAGAGACAGACACAGACACACACACACGCACACACAGATACACACACGACAGACACACACAGACACACACACACACACACACACACCACAGACAACACACACACACACACACACACACAGACAGACACGACAGACAGAGACACACACACACACACACACACACACAGACAGACAGAGACACAGACAGAGACCAGACACACAGACAGCACGACAGCACACACACACACACACACACACACACACACACAGACAGAGACAGACACACACACACACACACACACACAGAGACACACACACACACAACAGAGACACTACAACAAGACACACACAGACACACACAGAGATACAGACAGACACAGACACACTTACACACACACACACACACACACAGACAGACACAGAGACAGACACACACACACACACACACACACACACACACACACAGAGACACCCAGACACACACACACACACACACACACACACACACAGACAGACAGAGACACACACACAGAGACAGACACACACAGACACTCACTCTCTCACACAGAGACACACACACACACACAGATAGAATAAGGAAATCTTTCTAAATGACAGATGTGTTTGTGTTGTCTTGTGAAGGTGAGGAGGACAACACTGCGGTTGTTTGGTTCTGGTTCACGAGGGAAGTCCTCAGCGCTGCCCATCCTGCGGCTCACACTACAAGCTGGTCCATCATGAGCTGCCACACTGAGCTGGACCACACACACACCTAAACCGCCGCCCGCGTGCCTATGCCAAACATGTACAGGAGTCCATAATAAAATCACGTAATACAATCAATGCGTCACAAACTTCTTTGGTTCCATCGTAATGTGAAACAAAGTGTTGAAAATAGAGGTAAATGCAATTAGTTTTTCTTGCAATGCTCAGGATTAAAGTCAGAATTGCAAGATACAAATTAAATTCAGACTTTATCGTTTTTCTTGCGTTTATATCTTACAGTTCTACCTTTTTATATTGCTCATGTCACTTCTGAGTTTATAGCTTGCAATAGTTTTGTTTCCAAAAAATACAATTACAATATATAGTGTGATTATATGCAATATATATCTCACACTGGACCCTTTTCCCAGAATTGAGTTTATTAATCTCATTTGTTTTGATAAAATAAGTTGAGTTTCTGAATTCATAGTGGCAACAAGCGTTCACACAATCCACTTAATCCAACTAAAGTACATGCGGGAAAAATCATGACATCAAATCTAGAAAAAAAAGTGTTTATTTACAATTTACAAACACAGGAAAAATGTCAGCATTTGTTTGATTGCTTCATTCAGCACTCGCGCAACGAGAAGTTCACACAGCATGGACACGTGTGTGATGAGTTTAACCTCAACTCTAATCAAACTCGCTTATTATCTGTATTGGACATCAATTATTACTTAGAATGTTATCATTTGATTTGATTCTGTAACATGCACACTTCTTAACACCTGTAAGACTTTGCATTGCCACGCCAGTATATGAACATTATAACGGTTTTCATCAGACACGTTCTGCTGCTGCTGCTATCAGATTTTGATACTTACTCAAACCTTGAAAAAATGAAACCCAAAAAAGCCCAAAACAATCTGTGTGTGTGTGCTTTCAGTTAAGGCACATGACTCAAACGTGGTCTAAGATCCTGCAAGGACACACCTCTTCCTTTGAAGAAGATTATGTGCAGAGCTAAATTATAATGCATCAATATTCATCCTAAACTGAAATTTATTCTGCATCAATATTCATCCAGTACATCTGAACAATATGCCAAAATGTTTAAAAAAAAGAAAGTCACAACATTTAGCATCAAATCCAACATCTTAGTATCTGTTGCATCCATGAGGCGTTAGTTTGTGAGGTATTTAGAATAAAATCATATTCTATGTAATGAAATCAATTAAAAACAAAGGTTTTGTAATGCTAACAGTCTCACTGTCTAACATTAGTTAATACTATCGTTAACAATAAACAATAGCATTTAATTATCTCAGTGTAAGTTTTACAGTAATAGTAAAATAACAGTAGTTAATGCATTTTGAATTAATAATGAGCAACAGTGTATTAATAAATTCTGTAAAATACAGTTGTTTATGATACTTATGTTAATGTATAGAATCTTAAAGGAGTATTTCTTCCAGAAATTAATATTAGCTGAAAAATATGCTCACTCTCAGGCCCTCCCCGATTAGGAGGAGTTTGTGTCTTCATCAGATTTGGAGAAATGTGTCTCAGCAATGGATGCTCTGCAGTGAATGGGTGCCGTCAGAATGAGAGTCTGATAAAAACATCACAATAATCCACACCACTCCAGTCCATCAGTTAACATCTGGAGAAGGAGAAACAACTGATTTGATGTGAGAGACAACAGGAGATGCACTTTTTCACTGGAGGAAGTGTTATTATGGACTCGTATTTTAGTCAGAAGTAACCGTTTGAAGTTAAAAATGTCTTAATGCTGGATTAGTTTCATCTTTTGTCTTCTCCAGATGTTAACTGATGGACTGGAGTGGTGTGGATTATTGTGATGTTTTTATCAGACTCTCATTCTGACGGCACCCATTCACTGCAGAGCATCCATTGACTCTCATTCTGACGGCACCCATTCACTTCAGAGCATCCATTGACTCTCATTCTGACAGCACCTATTCACTGCAGAGCATCCATTGACTCTCATTCTGACGGCACCCATTCACTGCAGAGCATCCATTGACTCTCATTCTGACGGCACCCATTCACTGCAGAGCATCCATTGACTCTCATTCTGACGGCACCCATTCACTGCAAAGCATCCATTGACTCTCATTCTGACGGCACCCATTCACTGCAGAGCATCCATTGCTGAGACACTGATGCAGACACACATTTCTCCAAACCTGATGAAGAAACAAACTCATCTACATCTTGGATGGCCTGAGATTGAGTACATTTTCAGCCAATTTACAGAACATTTTTGGGTGAACTATTTCCCCTCTCCCACTCCCAAAAAAAGAAAACAAAGGAGAAATCGTTTAATACTCACTAGCACACAAATAATCACCTAAATGTTGAGTAAGTAACAAAACTCTGATATACAAATACTGTTTACATATTTCAGTCCCACTGGGACACTATATGCAGACAAGTGTCTTTATTCAAATAGTAACTGACGATTATTCAAATGCATAATAAACATATCTATGCTAATTCTGAAAACGACTCAAAGGCAGCGGTCGCACAATGAGCTACGCAAACGTTTGCGTGTGGTACCTGTGTGTCACGTACACGGATTGCTCGTTTTGCGCTCGCTGACGTCAGACGAGGTTGAAGCCCTGGTTGTGTTCGATGGCGTGCAGCAGTTTCTCTTCGAGCGTCTCCTTATTGGTGTACTTGGGCAGATCCAGCAGGTTGAAGCATGTGTGCGCTACAGGGAAATATTGCTCTCCGTCACCGGTGGGCTGGATCACTAACGCCAGGCTCTTCATGCCCAGGATGGGGATCCGGTCGCTGCCCGTGAGGAACACTAGTGTCAACGACAAGAAGACAACATCGAAACATGAGCACAACCTTTCAGAGACAGCTAGGTAAAGATACTTACATTTATGCATTTAACAGACGCTTTTATCCAAAGCGACTTACTCAGGTTATAATTTTTTTTGTCAGTATGTGTTTCCTGGGAATCGAACCCACAACCTTTTGCACTGCTAACGCAATGCTCTACCACTGAGCCACAGAAATGAATATTCACTCATTTGCATACATTTCCAGAAAAGCCACATTCAAAATTGTTCTTGTTTGATTTTTTTGACATGTTAGGATTAAAGGTTTTACGGAGGGGCAAAGTTTCTCTTTTAATCAGAAAACACTGTCAACAGATAAAAATACATTTCACTATTCAGGAATAAAAGGTTTTATAAATCAGGTGAATAATATATGATTATGAACAAACCTTCAGAATATAGATCGGAATAAAACATTTGTTCAGTGTATGTAAATGAGTTCAAAAAAACTCATTTTGAGAAAACAACTAAAGATATGTTCTGTAATCAAACTCTACAGTCATAAATAGATAAAGTGCAATAATAAAATCAGGTGAACAAATACCTCTGTTAATATTTCAGAATATGGATATGAATGAAATTGTAAAGTTTGGTGTGTATAAATCATTTTTGAGATTACACTAAAGATATATTTGCCTGTAGTGCAATGAAGGACAAATCTGAGGTCCTGTTCAGAGCAGGTGAATGATGTGCGGGACACGGTGTAAATCCAAACTCAAAGAGGGTTCACTTACACAGGAACTGTTTCTTCTTCTCCAAAGGCAGCTCGTGAAACACGTCCCAGAATATCTTGATGGTGGGGTGATCGGCCCAGTACTCGCCCTTATACTCTGTGCTCTGAGAATCAATAAATACAGTCACGCACATCATCAACAAACATTTACAAACACTAGGCTTGGGGATCGGAAATCAATTCCAGAACCAGAGACTTGAGGTCAGGAATCGGATACATGTTGTAAAATTAAATTGTATCAATTCCTGTGTGCGCATCTACAGTGGGGCAAAAAAGTATTTAGTCAGCCACCAATTGTGCAAGTTCTCCCACTTAAAAAGATGAGAGAGGCCTGTAATTTTCATCATAGGTATACCTCAACTATGAGAGACAAAATAAGAAAAAAAATCCAGAAAATCACATTGTAGGATTTTTAAAGAATTTATTTGCAAATTATGGTGGAAAATAAGTATTTGGTCAATAACAAAATTTCATCTCAATACTTTGTTATATACCCTTTGTTGGCAATGACAGAGGTCAAACGTTTTCTGTAAGTCTTCACAAGGTTTTCACACACTGTTGCTGGTATTTTGGCCCATTCCTCCATGCAGATCTCCTCTAGAGCAGTGATGTTTTGGGACTTTCAACTCCCTCCAAAGATTTTCTATGGGGTTGAGATCTGGAGACTGGCTAGGCCACTCCAGGACCTTGAAATGCTTCTTACGAAGCCACTCCTTCGTTGCCCGGGCGGTGTGTTTGGGATCATTGTCATGCTGAAAGACCCAGCCACGTTTCATCTTCAATGCCCTTGCTGATGGAAGGAGGTTTTCACTCAAAATCTCATTCTTTCCTTTACACAGATCAGTCGTCCTGGTCCCTTTGCAGAAAAACAGCCCCAAAGCATGATGTTTCCACCCCCATGCTTCACAGTAGGTATGGCATTCTTTCTCCTCCAAACACGACAAGTTGAGTTTTTACCAAAAAGTTCTATTTTGGTTTCAAACTAAAAAACTATTTTCAAACTATTTCTGACTTTTTTGCCCCACTGTATATTTATGTGGCGAAAAGTGGCTGTTTTGAATCATTGATTCAAGAGATTCATTCAAAAACACTGATTCATCCACTAATGAAACAAGGAAATATTCAGCGAGTCATTGAATCACTCCATGAGATTTAGTTTAGTTCTTCAGAATTGTGACAGAACTACAACCTCAATTTATCCAGAACCGTGCAGCTCTATTTTCCACACAAACAGCTCTTAACCGAGTCCAGCTTTTATGTAGCCGGCTGATTTTTGTTCACGGTATTCAGCTGCAATCAAAGGTTTTGCAAAAAGAGACAGAATAAATATGTTTGATATCTATGTTTAACCACATTGGAATTGAATCTGGGAATCGATAGGAATCGGAGAAAAACACACAATGTTGATCTACCGCACAAAACCAGCTGCAGTCTGAGCAAATGACGCTATCAGCTGCTACATTCGTTTTACCTGCTCTAACTCCTTCCAGTCATAATTGGTGTTTCCTATGACCATGGCCTGCAGTTCGCTGGGATGGAAAAGCTCTAGAACCTTCCCTCCACACACTTTGTGAAATCCCGCGTAGAAAGCGTTGAACTGAGGAGCCACGGAGGTGTTGAATATATAATCGACGTAGGCATTGACAAACTCCTGCCTGGAGAAGTCGAATAGGTGAAACCATTTAGTTAGGCAAAAATAGAAATCAAATCACAAATACTGGAGTTTATATGTGAAGTCAGTTGAGTGAATGTATTATCTTATAATGCATTTAATACCTGTTGGACTTGTTGACGTTGATGTCTGTCCCGTTGGGAACCAGCTCCAATACCTCCGTGGTGCCAAAAATCTCCTCTGTGATCTGTCATCATAAAAATGACAATATATGCATGCATTTTATTAATGAATCATGCATTTAAAGACAGACATTACGTCCAAACAGCTTGTTCTTACTGTGAAATTCAGACAGAACGTGTCTTCCAGATCCTCCTCCGTATAATCCAGCAGCTGCTGAAGACTCCTGAAGACCCACAGACAGAGAAAACCTTTGATGAGGATCACATTTAAACTAATCCAAGATTATTACTTAGACCTATACAGCTAACAGTATTATATTTGATGCACACATTCACACAAGGCCTCTAAATTGATCAAAACATTGCTGGAAAATATGTTGTACAAATCTACTACATGCATTCTGATGTGAGTGTCAGGCTTTTGAGGTACAATTATATGTTCAGCTCTCAATCATCATTGCATGATATGTTTTGACTAAATTAATGAGTCTAATGTTAGAAGTTTATGGGCTGGGAAGAAAGTTTTAGGTCACAGTGCATCAAACATCTCAAACAATCAGGTACATTTGATATTTCATAATATGAGCCCTTTATGCTCTGGAAATATTAAGCGCAACAGAAAATCAAAGTCTCATCAAACGACTGAAACAAACCCACCTTGCTACGTCAGGCATGAGCTCCTTCAGGTCCTCTAGAGTGGGAGTTTTCTTCAGGAGTTTCTTGTACAGCGCTAGCGGGAAGTTCAGCTCCACTATAGTGAGGTTATAGATGGCCAATCCACAAACCACACCGATCAGATGGAACAGGTCAATGTCCTCAAATGTCTGCAGTAAAGCATATCTGACATGAGTGAGATTGACATTTGATCATCTTACACTACATTAATATCACCAGTAGCATATCTGACATGTGTGAGATTGACATTTGATCATCTTACACTACAGTAATATCACCAGTAGCATATCTGATATGAGTGAGATTGACATTTGATCATGTTACACTACATTAATATCACCAGTAGCATATCTGATATGAGTGAGATTGACATTTGATCATCTTACACTACATTAATATCACCAGTAGCATATCTGATATGAGTGAGATTGACATTTGATCATGTTACACTACATTAATATCACCAGTAGCATATCTGATATGAGTGAGATTGACATTTGATCATCTTACACTACATTAATATCACCAGTAGCATATCTGATATGAGTGAGATTGACATTTGATCATCTTACACTACATTAATATCACCAGTAGCATATCTGATATGTGTGAGATTGACATTTGATCATCTTACACTACAGTAATATCACCAGTAGCATATCTGATATACCTTGTGAGTGAGGCATGCATGTATATACATTAGATCACATAGAATGTATTTGTTATATGATTCTTTTCAAGAAACTTGTTTTTCGATTCACTTAAACATACATTTTGTTAGCCAAAATCAAAAGGGTTTGTTTAATTGCCATTCAATTAAAATATTAATGCAATTCTTAATGTTTTATAGCTTAACATACACAATACAGAATTTCTTGTATTATTGTTGTAAAAAATAATAATTCAATTGTGTAATTTGTTTTTATGAATTCAAATGAGTAGACATGTTTTTTGATTATTAAAATGTAACTGAACCATCAAAATGGAATTAAGAAAAATTTAAACAAAAAACACAAATTTGGTAAAAATTCTAAAATAAATAAATAAAAATAAGTATTTCATATGGACCTAAAAATGTAAAGTTTTTTAAACTTTCAAAAAATTACTGTTAAATTGTGTAAGTTTTATGATTTCAATAAATTGGCCATAGTTTTTGTTTTGATTACTAACATTAATAATAAATAAAAAAAAAAAAAATCGGATTTCATTTGGTCCTAAAAGACTTTAGAATTGTTTTTCGGACACCGTTTGACACAGAGTGTGGTCATTTGTGCTTTTTTACTGTACCTTGTGAGCGAACCAGATGAGTCTGGACTCCTCGTAGTATCTGAACATCCCATATTTAGGGTCCAAAAGTTCTTTCATGATGAGCAGGAAGAACTCTTTTCTCACACCGCCAGCGTCTACGGCCTCCTCTCCAACGACGATCACCTGCAGAATAACACAATTAAAAACCGCCAAAGCAGCACTAAAGAGGAACACATTGACACCAACTCATTTACCTTAAGTGGCTTCTTGTAATCAACGTTTTTGGACTTCCTCAGCACCTCCATGGAGTCCCCGACCACATTCTCTCGGCGTACGATGAGGATGAGGCAGGGGTTTACTGACTCCACTCCTCCACCGGACAGGAACAGAGAGTGTAAGTTCTGTCTCTGAGCCTGATCCACCGCCATCTGATCACAAACAGCACCGTGAGCTCACCGCGGTAAAACATGCGGTCAAATCATCAGATGAGGCAGATCACTCTCACCTGCATCTGGATCACAGCATCAGTCTGAAGCAGCGCTGTCTTTGCCTGAGCGTCAAACACAAATGGGTATTTGCACATGGTCACCTGAGAGTCCATGACCTGCACAAAACAGACAACGAGAGACAGAGGAGAACGTGAGACAGAGGAGAATGAGAGACAGAGGAGAGGGAGAGACAGAGGAGAACGTGAGACGGGGGAGAACGAGAGACGGGGGAGAACGAGAGACGGAGGAGAACGAGAGACGGAGGAGAACGAGAGACGGAGGAGAACGAGAGACGGAGGAGAACGAGAGACAAGAGAACGAGAGACGGAGGAGAACGAGAGACGGAGGAGAACGTGAGACGGGGGAGAATGAGAGACGGAGGAGAACGAGAGACGGAGGAGAACGAGAGACAAGAGAACGTGAGACGGGGGAGAACGAGAGACGGAAGAGAACGTGAGACGGGGGAGAACGAGAGACGGAGGAGAACGAGAGACGGAGGAGAACGAGAGACGGAGGAGAACGAGAGACGGAGGAGAACGAGAGACGGAGGAGAACGAGAGACGGAGGAGAACGAGAGACGGAGGAGAACGAGAGACAAGAGAACGAGAGACGGAGGAGAACGAGAGACGGAAGAGAACGTGAGACGGGGGAGAACGAGAGACGGAGGAGAACGAGAGACGGAGGAGAACGAGAGACGGAGGAGAACGAGAGACGGAGGAGAACGAGAGACGGAGGAGAACGAGAGACGGAGGAGAACGAGAGACGGAGGAGAACGAGAGACGGAGGAGAACGAGAGACGGAGGAGATCGAGAGAGAGGAGAACATGAGACAGAGGAGAACGAGAGACAGAAGAGAACGAGAGACAGAAGAGAACGAGAGACAGAAGAGAACGAGAGACAGAGGAGAACGAGAGACAGAAGAGAACGAGAGACAGAAGAGAACGAGAGACAGAGGAGAACGAGAGACAGAGGAGAACGAGAGACAGAGGAGGACGAGAGAGAGAGGAGAACGAGAGACAGAGGAGAACGAGAGACAGAGGAGAACGAGAGACGGGGGAGAACGAGAGAGAGAAGAGAACGAGAGACGGAGGAGAACGAGAGACAAGAGAATGAGAGAGAGGAGAACGAGAGACAGAAGAGAACGTGAGACGGAGGAGGACGAGAGAGAGAGGAGAACGAGAGACAGAGGAGAACGAGAGACAGAAGAGAACGTGAGACGGAGGAGAACGAGAGACAAGAGAATGAGAGAGAGGAGAACGAGAGACAGAAGAGAACGTGAGACGGAGGAGGACGAGAGAGAGAGGAGAACGAGAGACAGAGGAGAACGAGAGACAGACAGAGGAGAGAGAGGAGAACGAGAGACAGAAGAGAACGTGAGACGGAGGAGGACGAGAGAGAGAGGAGAACGAGAGACAGAAGAGAACGAGAGACAGACAGAGGAGAGAGAGGAGAACGAGAGACAGAAGAGAACGAGAGACAGAGGAGAACAAGAGACAGAGGAGAACGAGAGACAGAGGAGAACAAGAGACAGAGGAGAACGAGAGACAGAGGAGAACGAGAGACAGAGGAGAACGAGAGACAGACAGAGGAGAGAGAGGAGAACGAGAGACAGAAGAGAACGAGAGACAGAGGAGAACGAGAGACAGAGGAGAACGAGAGACAGAGGAGAACGAGAGACAGAGGAGAACGAGAGACAGAGGAGAGAGAGGAGAACGAGAGACAGAAGAGAACGAGAGACAGACAGAGGAGAGAGAGGAGAACGAGAGACAGAAGAGAACGAGAGACAGAGGAGAACGAGAGACAGAGGAGAACGAGAGACAGAGGAGAACGAGAGACAGAGGAGAACGAGAGACAGAGGAGAGAGAGGAGAACGAGAGACAGAGGAGAACGAGAGACAGAGGAGAACGAGAGACAGAGGAGAGAGAGGAGAACGAGAGACAGAGGAGAACGAGAGACAGAGGAGAACGAGAGACAGAGGAGAACGAGAGACAGACAGAGGAGAGAGAGGAGAACGAGAGACAGAAGAGAACGAGAGACAGAGGAGAACGAGAGACAGAGGAGAACGAGAGACAGGAGAACGAGAGACAGAGGAGAACGAGAGACAGAGGAGAGAGAGGAGAACGAGAGACAGAGGAGAACGAGAGACAGAGGAGAACGAGAGACAGAGGAGAACGAGAGACAGACAGAGGAGAGAGAGGAGAACGAGAGACAGAAGAGAACGAGAGACAGAGGAGAACGAGAGACAGAGGAGAACGAGAGACAGAGGAGAACGAGAGACAGAGGAGAACGAGAGACAGAGGAGAGCGAGAGACAGAGGAGAAGGAGAGACAGAGGAGAAGGAGAGACAGAAGAGAACGAGAGACGGAGGAGAACGAGAGACAGAGGAGAAGGAGAGACAGAAGAGAACGAGAGACAGAGGAGAAGGAGAGACAGAAGAGAACGAGAGACAGAGGAGAACGAGAGACAGAGGAGAAGCGAGAGACAGAGGAGAACGAGAGACAGAGGAGAAGGAGAGACAGAGGAGAAGGAGAGACAGAGGAGAACGAGAGACAGAGGAGAACGAGAGACAGAGGAGAAGGAGAGACAGAGGAGAAGGAGAGACAGAGGAGAACGAGAGACAGAGGAGAGGAGAGACAGAGGAGAGCGAGAGACAGACAGAGGAGAACGAGAGACAGAGGAGAACGAGAGACAGAGGAGAACGAGAGACAGAGGAGAACGAGAGACAGAGGAGAAGCGAGAGACAGAGGAGAAGGAGAGACAGAGGAGAAGGAGAGACAGAAGAGAACGAGAGACGGAGGAGAACGAGAGACAGAGGAGAAGGAGAGACAGAAGAGAACGAGAGACAGAGGAGAAGGAGAGACAGAAGGAGAACGAGAGACAGAGGAGAACGAGAGACAGAGGAGAAGGAGAGACAGAGGAGAACGAGAGACAGAGGAGAACGAGAGACAGAGGAGAAGGAGAGACAGAGGAGAACGAGAGACAGAGGAGAACGAGAGACAGAGGAGAAGGAGAGACAGAGGAGAAGGAGAGACAGAGGAGAACGAGAGACAGAGGAGAAGCGTGAGGATGTGATTGTATGCAGCATTATGACTACTGTATTTACTGGAATGGTTGCATTTTTTATCATCTGAAACATACTTCAGATGATTCATCATCCAACCAAAATGCAGAAAACTAAACAGAAGCAAACATATTGAAGTACAAAGCCTTGTATACATAATAAATTGAACATGGACTCATTTGAATGTGTGGTGAATCAAAGAGATACGTGAGTCTAAGTTTATTTGTAATTAAGCGTCGCCATCAAGTTTACAACACATGTTGTTTATAACGAATACCACTTAAATTTATCTTCATATTTTATACTTCAATTTTGTTTTTTTCCTGAATAGTCAAATTTAAAGCATTTATTGTGGAGTGAGGGGAAATAAAATACATGTTTATACTGTTTGTATACGTTTCATTTTATTTACTGGTATTTTAAATTATTACTGAATGTATAATTAAATAATAAAATGTGACATGTGAAAGTGTTATTTTTCTCTCAACAATGCAAAAACTTTGGTAATTTGGTAATACATTAATTCCCAGATTGAAAGATGCAGAAAAGTGTCATTTTTAAACCACTAGTGGCACCAAACAGATCATCCAAAATAATAGTAAGTTTCAAACATGACCCCATTCAGTTTGGTGATGTTCATAGCAAAGCATTTACACACCTCACACTGTAGTTACTGTAAATGATCATAAAGTATAATCAGAAGTGTATAATGATTAACTTTGAACAATGCAGAAAACTCACCACAGAGAACATCTGCTGCTGAAACCAGGTGACATAATCATTCCTGATGTCAATGAGCTCATCCAACTCATGAATATAAAACTTGTCATACTGGATGATCTGGCCAGCACGCTCATTAACCTGCAACACGAAAATCAGAATGATATTAGCAAATAATAAAAAAATTATTTCTGCATTTCACATTTTCTCAAGCCTGCTTCCTAATCTAGTCGCATAATAAAGATGCAATTGTGCATTATGACTATCGTTGGTTCTTTGACAAACAGCTTTGGATAAAAGCATCTGCTAACTGCATAAATGTAAAGCATTATTACAGAATTTCCTATTTCAAAAGGCCAGGATGTGTTCAAATTTACACGACGCACACTAACATTATTAATGTTTCTGGTGAATGTAACGTACTTCACCAGAGTGTATAGTATAAACACTGGCATACTCTTTTAAAGTGGAAGTGAAGCAGTCAGTTAAGTTTACATTATTTAGTAAATTGATTTCCACTTTGCTTAAAAAATATATAACAAACATGATTAATGTAACCATTTTAAAGAGGAAAAAAGGTTGTTTTGTTATAGCTGTTGGAGCAAGGGCGCTGCCATCTTGCAGTACCACAGCGTGTGACGTCACAGGGTTGGTTCGCTCCGACGGCCAGTATAGTAATATAAGCATTTCTTTACATTTTGAACACACTAATAATTTGTTTTTTACCATCATTTGGATGAATATTCAACATCAAACTGTCTATATGCTAAATTTTGATCGTGGTATCCCAAACATTGGTTTTCATAATGCAAGGTGCAATATGATGTAAACAAACAACACTTCATACATAATACACATTTTATTGTTATTCAGACCATTCAGACATATGCATTACATTGACTGGTTCACCAGTTGTATGTATCATACTTTATGTTCACCTGAGAATACAATTAGCTTTCCTGCTATTAACAGGCCGTAGTATTTATATAATCACTTATCTGAACGATCGGGTCAGTGCTGCTTCCTCAAAGTTTATCATGCTCATTTAAGCCTTGTCAGTTTAAATATTAAAGTGTTTAAAGCCATTCAAGCATGATACCGCACGAAATAGATTTCAATGCGGTACTTACATGCTGTGATACGCTGTGATAGACCTTTTCTCACACACACACACACACACACACACACACACACACACACACACATGTTGGTTTTTATGGTTTACGGGGACTCTCCATAGGCGTAATGGTTTTTATACTGTACAAGCTGTATGTGCTATTGCCCTACACCTACCCTACACCTAAACTTAGCCCTCACAGGAGACGGTGCATTTATATTTTCCCTCAAAAAAACTCACTCTGTATGATTTATAAGCGTTTTAAATTATGGGGACACTGAAAATGTCCTCATAAATCACCTTCTCCTTGTAATACCTGTCATACCCATGTCATTATACAAATTTGTGTCCTCATAAACCACATAAACATGCACACACACACACACACACACACACACACACACACACACACACACACAGACAGACACACGCACACACACACACACACACACACAAGCTTGGCTCGGCTCGGACAGCACATGAGTACCAAATTGAGCTTTCTTTCATGCCTTCATCAGCAAATGCACACAAAAGCACGTCGGAATAAGTCTTGAGGAGTATCCACATAAACACGTATTGTTTCCGATCCACACTTTGCCCCAAACCAGCAGGTTCACAACTTCTTCAACCCCTAATACTGCTCGGTCCCATCGCCGTATCGACTCAAATGCATAAATTGCACTTATAATGGACTCAACAGTGCTTTCAAGGTCATCATCCTCCATTTCAAAACAAGCGTGTGTTCAAAATGTAAAGAAATGCTTATATTACTATACCGGCCATCGGAGCGAACCAACCCCGTGATGTCACACGCCCTTGCTCCAAAAGCTATAACAAAACAACCTTTTTTCTTCAAAATGGTTACATTAATCATGTTTGTTATATATTTTTTTATTAAAATGGAAGTTATTTTCCTAAATAATGTAAACTTGACTGACTGCTTCATGTCCACTTTAATGTACTATGATTTGGGACACACTAATTCCAGTATTTAGGACGGCTGTTATGTGAATTGGGGCACAGACTGTGGTGCTCACCGCGTGGAGGATCTCCAGGAATTGGAGTGAGGTGTGCAGGAAACAGGTGAAGACCCTCTGCTCAGAAAGAGGAATTCCCAGTTTCTGCATCCGCAGTAGATACACCACCACCTCCTTGTACAGCTCCACCAACCTCTGGAAGACCGCTGGCTCAAACTTTGACCACCAGTTTCCTTAGACACAAAAATATCAATGGTTCGTTGAAAATGTCAGCAGAAACCACACGTGAAATGTGCAGGCCACATATTTTAACCATGAACTAGCCTTAAAGTTTGAAGTAGCTGTAAAATCATGAAGTCTAAAGTTTGCTATGTGGATGCTGGGGTGTTGCTATGCAGTTGCTAGGGTGTTCTAGGTGCAATGCAGGTGCAAACACAAAGGTGTTGTGGGTGGTTGCTAGGTATTTGCATGAGAATTTGGGGGAGAAATTTGCTTAATTGGCATGAAAATGTCACCAAAAAAAAAGATTTGTAGATATAATTTGTGTTTTTTTTCAATTGATACTGGGGTTAAGTATGACCCAGACATTTCCTCATGAGATTAACCAACAAACTTAATAAAGTTAGAAAAAATATTCATTAGATAAGAAATTATTACATTTTTTAAAAGTTATTATTTTTTAGAAGTGTAGTTGTAAAAAATGAAATCCCTCAGAAATCACTACCAATATGCAGAAGTTGACCATTGCCTGATGTACACTAAAGCCCAAAGTATACTCCACTTTTTATGCATACGTTAGGGTCAGCATAAAGTGTGTGTGACGCAAATTTTGTTTTCAGAACAGTATGCGTGTACTATAAGCGCACCACCTGATTCTTGTAACCGCGTCGTACTTTGTACGTGGCAGGTCGCACATGCACATTGAATTTGTTTTGCACTAATCAGTTGTTCCACAAGGTGGAAACACTGTCCCGGGCCGTTGTTTCACAGAAGAAAACGAAACTAAAGAGATGGAGCAACAACACCAAAATAGCAGAGACTGCAACAACAGCAGACAGCTGCATTAACAAGCCCTTACAGCTCAGCTTTGGTTTAAAAGAGTTCAAAAATATTTGTTATCAGCCTTAACTTATGAAAACAATAATAATAATACATAAAAAAATAGAGCAGACACTGAATGAAGCTTTCTAGATGCATGTGTCAACCGCTCACGTTCGTGCACAACATCAAATGGAGTATACTTTGAAAGGCTACGCTAGCGTACAAGTACTAAAATGAAGTATACTTGGGGCTTAAAGGGATAGTTCACCTAAAAATGAAATTGTTATGTTTATCTGCTTACCCCCAGGGCATCCAAGATGTAGGTGACCGTTTCTTCAGTAGAACACAAAGATTTTTAACTCAAACCTAAAGACGCGAAACAATCGGTCTGTGCAAGAAACTGAACAGTATTTATATAGTTTTTTTAACCTCTGATCCTTTGCACTGTCCTGAGCGCTTTCACAACGCTCGTGCATGACGTGTCTTCGTCTTCTTGCTTTACGGCGGATTGCAGACTTATAAGTGCATTACCTGTCTCTCAAACGGACCATTGACACTCCTAAATGAGATTGTAGATAGAATGTCAATGGTCCATTTGAGAGATAGGACAGTAGGACAGTGCAGAGGTAAAAAACAATATAAATACTGTTCAGTGCACAGACCGATCATTTCTCAATGTATTGTCTCGAGCAGCAGGGTTTAATTTGGTTTTGTCAGTATATGTTTTTTTTCTCTCAAAGCCACGAGTCCCATTGACTGCCATTATATGACTGACAGACTGCAACGGTTTGAGTTAAAAATCTTCGTTTGTGTTCTGTTGTAGAAACAAAGTCACTACATCTTGGATGCCCTGCAGGGATGAAGCCCAACAAACAGAACTCTTCTCAGAGAAGACGGGACGTACCAAGCACTTTGATGGGGGCATCCTTTAGGTTTACGACGGCCTTGGAAAAGGGAATAGTGAGGGTGGTGTAGTTGCTGGGGTTGCTGAGGAGCGGACACTCAGGCAGCGTGAGGTAGAGTCTCAGAGCCTCAATGTCTGGAGGAGAACTGCTCAATCTGGGGAGGAGATCCTTCTCCAAACTAGCAGCTACCTGTATTAGGATAAACCAAGCATTGGTTACAACAGGAATGAAGAGCGTTTAAGAATACAACCAAAAATGAAAGTCTTTACTCATGCTTAAGTCATCAGAGAGTTTGTTTCTTTATCAGATTTGGAGAAACGTAGCATCACTTGCTCAGCAATGGATGCTCTGCAGTGAATGGGTGCCGTCAGATTGAGAGTCCAAACAGGTGATAAAAACATCACAATAATCCACACCACTCAGTTAACATCTTGAGAAGACAAAAGCTGGGTGTTTGTAAAACAAATCCGTCATTAAGATGTTTTTAACATCAAACCGTTGCTTCTGGCTAAAATAGGAGTCCTCTATCCATAATATTGCTTTCTTCAGTGAAATTCATCTGAATCAGGAGAGAAATCTGCACTGCTTACAAGACAAAACAGCCCGAAACAGCTCTAAACAAAGATGTGGGTGGAGTTTCATGTTAGAGACAACAGGAGATGGACTTTTTCACTGGAGGAAGCGTTATTATGGATTATAGATTCATGTTTTGGCCAGAAAGAAAGATCTTAAGTTTAAAAGCCTTAAAGATGGATTTGTTTCTTACAAACATGCAGCTTCTCACTTCACAAGATGTTAACTGATGGACTGGAGTGGTGTGGATTATTGTGATGTTTTATCAGCTGTTAGGACTCTCATTCTGACGGCACCCATTCACTGCAGAGCATCCATTGCTGAATGGAATGACACATTTCCCCAAATCTGATGAAGAAATAAACTCATCTACATCTTGGACGGCCTGAGGGAGAGAACATTTTCAGCAAATATTCATTTTTGGGAAAGCTACTCCTTTAAAGTTACCGTCCGTCTTCTGAATGAGATCAAATGACAAAAAACAAGTAACTCACAATTTGTGAGATTTGTGGGTAATCGGGCTGGATGAGTCTGTGGTAGAGCAGGCGAGCCGTGTTAATGTCTACACCTGAGCACTTACTGTTAGTGCTGTAGTGATCTGGATTACTGCAGAACAAAACACTCTCGTTAGAAAGATCATCAGCTATTTATAAGGAGTAATATAATGTATTAAATGCTTACCTTCCAGACAGAAAGCTTCCATTGAGACAACTTGCTGAAGAGAACACAAGATCAATCTCACTACAAGAGACATAAAACACATTATCAGTATGATGGTTCTCTGAATTCAGATTACACTTTATTTGGTCAGACTGAGTTTCATCTGCATGCCTTCATTTATTAATGAATGTAAAAAGCAGTACTTGGTGATTTCTGGTGATAGTCTCCCATGGCCGTGATTGAGCCATTTTTGGATGAGGTCATCACTGAGCGTGTATATCTGTCCATCGGGTCTGGTTATCCTCAGATCAACTGGAGGACTGTCGTCCTACAGCAATACAGCCGAGTCATTTAAACCGAAACATCAGAGAATGGCTATTTGCTACAAAGGGAACTGCACAAACTAACACATACGGCACGTTTTTAAATGCAGTTCATAGTTTTGGACGATAAACTGTTATGTTACCATTTAAAACAGGATTTGGGCTGACTGGAAATAATTAGGGCTGTGTATTGGCAAGAATCTGATACGAGGGGTTGCAATACGATATATTGCGATACTGTAAGCAAGGCGATATCTCTTATTTTAGGAATAGGATATATTTTTAGGAAAGCTGTCATTAAGAGCACACCACCATATGCAAACCTTAGCAATAAATACATAATACAAATTGATTTAACCAGAAAACACTGGGATCTGCATTTGCAATAATCAGTCCCTGTATACATTCAACATTGAACCACTTTTTGTGCAGTACGAGTAAAGGGGGGAAGTTCAAGTGCTTGCAGGATTCTTTAGTTAAATGGCTTAATATCAATGAAAAACAAAGGATTCCCAAAGAAAACAAAACAATTGTAAAACAATAAATACAGATGTTGAACAGTCTCAGAACTGATTTCACAGGTTTGTATTTATGTTCCGCGTGGAACGTGTGGCTACAGCCGCGCGGCGACCCTAAACGCCCGCTCTTCAACACGGGACACGGCAAGCGGCGGAACCGAAGTGGCGTTCGTGCCGCGGTCCCAGGGCAGATGTTACCACAAAAGCCCAAAGGACGGCACACAAATGGGAGCTGGAACAATTCTTTCATCCTCCAGTACTGGCAGCAAACTATAATAATGCTAACATTAGTGGTGTGCTCTTATTTACATTTATGCATTTAGCAGACGCTTTTATCCAAAGCGACATACAGTGCATTCAGGGTATACATTTTTTGTCAGTATGTGTGTTCCCTGGGAATCGAACCCACAACCTTTGTGCTGCTAACGCAATTCTCTACCACTGAGCCACAGGAACAGTCTTATGCTAGTATTTCCAGTTACACTTTACTTGAAGGGGAGTGCATAAGACTGACATGACACCATATTCATGACATGTCCTGATTCACTTTAGTTATGTAATTTTTAATGCAAAGATGACATTGTTTGAGATGTCTTTGTTATGGGGTAGGGTTAGGTCATCTTTGCATTAAAAATTACATAACTAAGCGAATGACACTTAATGACAGTTGTCATAAACATACATAAAAAATCTTCATATTCATGACATGTGTCATGTCAGTCTTATGCACACCCCTTCAAGTAAAGTGTTACTGTATTTCCAGTTCAGAGATGAAGACTGCTATCTAGCGGTGAGGATATGAACTCAAAACGAAACAACTGCCATGAATCTTGTATGATATTTTTTTTTTTTTATCGATATTCCGTTTTTGAGAATCGATACAGTATCGCCAAACAAAATATTGCAATATACACGTGTATCGATATTTTCTTACACCCCTTGAAATAATTCTTATAATTTCATCCAGATAAATACAATACCTGTGGATTGTCCTTTTACCATATAATACCATAAAATAAATACAAACTAGACATTTGTTCCGGTTTCATTCTGGTAGCATCACAGAAATATTATTGTAAATATAAGCATCTCATTAGATATTGTTAAGCAGTTGTTCACACTTTGTTCCTTCATTCACTGCAAGGCAACATGAAATTAAAGCTTTCTATTTAAATGTCCCTGGTCTAACTGCACATGACTCCTCAGTACATGCTGCTCTGAAAAATTATTGTTTATAATGTGTCATCTAAATGTAACACTTTTCTCGAATTTTCTGATGTAGCAAAGGCCAGGGGGAAATCATATTAACCACTAACACTGCATTATTTATAGCACTTTTCATCTAATCATGATAAATCATAATAGATCAAGCCTTGTCCATACATTTTGACTCTTCGTGTAAAAATCATATACAACAGTTTTAATAGTAAAAAGAACAATACATAAAAAAAAAAAAAAAAAAAGAAATAGTAAAAAATAATAATTCATATATATATTTTTTTTTTTTTTTTTTTTTGCAGCCTTTAGTTTGACCCTTGACCTCTGCTCCTCATACCTGAGGTAAAGCGTAGTGAGCGAAGCTCTGGTCTCCTCCAGCATAGATCCTCTTCACACAGAAACTCTGCTCCACCTCTGAAATAGACAACCCCGTCAAATCTGAAACATCAAAACATGGTTTTCCTGGGGCGAGTTTCAATCAGCTCCACGAATCAGTACATCGATTCACAGAATACAGACTGGGACACTGATGAGGGAACTAAAGTGCTCATGTATAATATTAAAGCGCAACTCAACTCTAGAGTTACATTTGTGCAGAAAACCTATTTGATTTACTGACATGCATGGAGCAAAAAAAATAATAAAAGTCAATACATTTAATGCATTTGAGAAACACCGAGAAGCACGGCTGTCAGAGAAATGAATTCTGCTGAAAGACTTCATGTAGACAAAGTCAACGCACCTACTTCCATTGGCACAGGATCAGTATGTGCTCTCCAGCAGCCCTTCACAGGGGCGGGACTTATCCTATTGCAGGTGGAGCGGGTTCCTAGCTGTCCGTTACCGCCGAGTCCAAACGAGTCAATCTTTCCTGATGAAGGGATGAACGCCAAAGTGTGCTGCCTTACATGCAGGTGAAAACGAAAGCAATTCATGTTCTTCATGAGAAACACAAGACTCTTGGAAGAAGTCTCAAGCAACAGAAAACTAAAACAATCATTATGGATGCTTTGATACTTACCTACCACAAGCTATCTGTGCAACCACATTTCCCATGAGTTCAAACACCTTCCTGGGGTTCACCTCGTGGTGTGTGGTGTTGTGTCCCAGCTGACCGTAACCACCAGCTCCAAATGTAAACACACCCCCCTCCTACAAAAAACTAATTACTAATCACGTAAAGCTAGACCTGTTAATACTATACAGCAAATCCCAACAGCCTGACTTCTTAAAATGTCACAAAATGTAACTATATTATCACCAGCTCTTTATTTAAAGCTGTAGCTACCAGTATGTCCAACTTTATTCACATACAAACAGTATAATCACGTACATTTTTATTTCACTGCAAAATGTAACTATATTATAGTCCAGCTCTTTATATAAATTTAAATATATAAGTGCACCCAACTTTATTTGCACACATATAGTATACTTATGTAAATCATTTTTTTTATTCAACACGTTATTTCATTGCAAATTGTTACTATATTATTGTCCAGCTCTTTATATAAAGTTGGATATACAAGTACAAATACATACAGTATACTCAAGTGAAGTAAAGCGATATTTGTATCACACATTTGATCACATTTCATTGCAAAATGTAACTATATTATCTTCCAGCTCTTTATATAAGGCAGGATATATAGCATGTCCAATAGGGCTGTCAAATTGGCTGAAAAACTAAATTCGAATTTATAACTAAAATATTATCAAAAATAGAATTATATCTGAATTTAAAATGCATAAATTCAGTTAGGAAAAAAAAAAAGCTTTTGGCTTCTCCCCTGAGGCTACAAGAGGGCGCATCGAACAAATATTACCAAATGCACGTTTCTTCAAAGTAGGACTGGACAATATGAGCCAAAATTCATATCTCTGTATTTTTTGGCTGATTTACGGTATACTGTACATATCTCTGTATTTTGTATTTGGATTAAACAAATAAAGTGAATGTAATCATGTAGGCATATATACTGTGCAAAAAGGGTTAAAATCACATTACATTCTAACATTGCGATCTAAAAACAAAAGTAATGCTTTTAAAGCAAAGTTAAATTTACTAAAAAAAAAAAAAAAAAGCACAGACAAGGCTAATTGAGTAAAAAGGCTGTTTTGATTACCCATTACAGTCACTTTACAGTTAGTGCTATCATACAAATACACTTACTTGTAAGTTTAAAATGTCCAACTACAAACATTTCAGCAAAATTAATATTTTAGTCAGAGTTATTGCGATCATATTTCATTGCGCTCTGTCTGTTTAGCGCGCATGCGTTCAGAACCAAGTCTGTGGAGTTTAACGGAGAATCTCAAAGCAGAAGCTCGTGCACTTCTGACAGCAAAATGGACATATTTCCATGGCTTTCTAACATTTACAGATGGAGAATATACCTGCGAAATGTAAGTTATGCATTTAGGAAAAGAGCACATAGCTCAAACAGCGCGTCTCTGTTAGCGGCACACGCAGCCTTTCTGTCAGAGCCGCTTTAAACTCAAAGATTCATCATTGCTGATACACCTCATTTAATCATATGATCGCAAGGTTCATGTTTACGCTGTTAATATGCACGTTCGCTAGCAAGCTAGTTTCTTAATCTAGTAATTGCATGTTTTTTTTAAGTTGAACTTACAGGAATTGTACATGGCTTTGGGCTCTCATGAGAGATGCGAGTGCAACGATGATAGATGTCCCTCTAGAAAATGCAATAAATATGCATTCTGTGTGAACGGCTTGGTTTCAATTTTGAGGTAAATAACATCTTCTCCACATTGACGTTCTCTCTTTCCGCTATACTTTGAATGTGCAGCACCGCATCGAGTGGGTTCAACTGGACAGGCTAAAAAAAAGCATTAAAATGCAACGACACCTCGTCATCGCATGCAGCGTTTTGCATTCCAATGTGGATTTTTATTTTAAATTCAACGAATATTCGAAATGCAAAGTTTTTTTGACAGCCCTAATGTCCAACTTTATGAACATACAAATACTGCACTTATAATCATTTTTTTCCAAGCACATTTTAAACCACATCAATCTTAATAACTACTATTAATTTGTTTATAATAATTTACAAGTGATATATAATAGTAATGAGGGCTAGATGTGAAAAACACCTTCTACTTAGATGTGCAGAATTATTAAGCAGGTTTTCTTATACTGGTGAAATGGGTCAGAAAAAGATATTTAACTTGCACACAAAAAAAATTACATTATTGACCATGGGAAGGATGCAATACTATAAATTTAGCTAAATTAAGGCATGGCCTTTGGACAATAAATGCTAACCGGGGCAGCAGGGTCACACAAACTGGTTGAGATGAAAAGCTATTAAGTGCAAAAGACTTTGAGAATTAAGGGGAAGTATTAGACATTCAATCAAGAATTAAATAATTGTCTCTAGTGCAAAAATTTTCCAGAGCTGCAAACTAACTGGAGTTTCTAGAATAATAATTATGCACACATTGTACTATATAGCATTTCTCAACTGCTTGTATCAGAGTAAAATATAAACTATATATTATTGTCCAACTCTAATCTGCTAAATGTGGCATAAAGATGTTGAAATATTATAAACATCAACATGAATTTCTGCAAAGCAGCTATGTGTGTTCAGAAAAGTGTCATACACATAATTTGACCTGACTTCATCAAAACCCGACCGACCCGTATACATTTCTGTGGAATGGATGTGCAGCGTTAAATATGTAATCATAAACTACAGTTTCTTACTAAGCCTTATAGCAATCATACCTTCGTTAGTACAGCCGTGTGGTCCTCTCCACAGCATATGTAAATGACCCGCTGGGACCTGAGAGTCTTCAGCAAGGCAGGGAAATAGCGATCTGAGGAACACAACACATCCCAATAAAAATGATTATAGAAGAGAAAACTCAAATGAATGTCTAAGGTGTTTGTTTTACCATCATTGTCACTGAGGCCCAGCTGGCCGAACTTGTTTCGCCCCCAGCCGAAAACTGCCCCAGACAGCGTGAGGCCGAAGCTGTGAGCGCCCCCTGCAGACACCTGGGCAAATGGGACGCCCTGCAAAGACTGAATGACTTGTGGGGAGGAGACGCTGGCTCCCTGCATCCTGAGCCCCAGCTGTCCATATTTATTTTGGCCCCAGGAGAATATCTGACCTCCTTTGGGAATAGTATTGTGTAATTAGGGTGAGCAGGGCACAATAATCAGGTTTAGAAATGTTAAGTCAGAATCGTACCTCTGGCTAAAGCAAGGGAATGGCAGTATCCACAGGCCACCTGGGCAATGTGAACCTCTGATAAACTCCTGACAGTTCTGAGAGAACAGAAACCGTGATGAGCCTCATATTTGTCTACACGCTTTTTTTGCACGGATCCAGCATTGTTTTCAAATATATGCAAAAGATGTTGTAAACAGAAGCTTAATGAAATACATTACAGCTAAATATACAAATAGTGGCCAAAATATATTTACATTTACATTCTTGCATATTTTTGAAAATATATAAAATATGTATATTTATATGAATATATTTTATACCAATGTTTTTTGGCCATTCTTGCATATTTTTGAAAATATATAAAATATGTATATTTACATGAATATATTTTATACCAATGTTTTTTGGCCATTCTTGCATATTTTTTTAAATATATAAAATATGTATATTTACTAGTGGTGGGCATAGATTAATTTTTTTAATCTAGATTAATCTTGGAATTAATCTAGATTAATCTAGATTAAAATGGCTCATTTGAATTCTGCCGAAGGCATTCAGAATATGTGTGCTACCCAAATAATGACTAAAAGTAAGTCTTTGAGAACGGGTTTCTCAAGCCAGGTGGCGCATTAGACCAGGGGCTCATCTCCTGTTTCCAAAATGCATCACAAACTTTAATCTCTTCCCGTCCCAATCCCACGAAAAAACTGGAGGAAAATCCCTTTCCACTCCCTGAAGAATGACTCCCACTCCCTCCCACTCCCGTGTTGTTGTTTTTTTGCCGATAACTGTCAATTACAGTAAAAATATAGTACAGATCACAGCGTGCTCACCTTATTAGTTGAATAAAAACCCAAAATGTCGTTTTTTGTTATTATATTGAACTGAAAGCCATCTTATGCACAGTGTTGCACAGATTCAATTTCATGTAAATCATCCATGCTAACACACACGTCTTCTATTTTTTTTTTTTTGACATTTCACTCTCTATAGATATATTTTTCAAAGACGGAGTTTCGAAGTTTCTCGCTCAAGTTCACATGAGACCTAAAGCGCATCCTGTTTGCTTAAAAGCGCAACGTTTCGTTGTTATTCTGAGTGCACACAAATAAACGTAGAGTCTTTACAGATTCGAAAGATGTATTAGGCTACTTTTATCTGTATGACCAAGAATGACGGAGATTTTAAGAGCAAGTGAACGCACCGGAGCCTGTCCTGCAGCAAACGCGCTTCCACACAAACACTTCAATAGCGCACATTTCTCTAGGTTAACATCATATTGAGCGGCCATGTAAAGTTGCTACTACGTACATCTTTCAGATGAAAAGCCATATTTGAGGTTGATGAATGATAGGTGAGCGTTTGGATGTCCTGCCCGATTGTATTACCACATAGACCAGCCGTTAACAATCTGTCCATCACGGACTGCGAGCCTCTAGTTCGAAGACTCGTTCTCGCCCCCTACAGTGCAATTCGGCTAGGTATACATCCGCGCTAAAATATCAGGGTGAAAGTCATCATAGCTTGCGTAGTATAGACCCAGCTCCCAACCCAACTTTGAGAATAGATTAACGGCGATATTTTTTTTATCGCCGATAAGAGTCTCACGTTAACGCCGATAACGGCCCACCACTAATATTTACATGAATATATTTTATACCAATGTTTTTTGGCCATTCTTGCATATTTTTTTAAATATATAAAATATGTATATTTACATAAATATATTTTATACCAATGTTTTTTGCCCATTCTTGCATATTTTTGAAAATATGTAAAATATAAATATATGGAGGTCAAAAATATATTTGAATACAAGAAAATAAATTCCATGTCACATTTGAATAAAAACTTTATTTTTGTGTATAACACATGTAAACAATCATCTTTTAATAAAAAATACTTTACAGTAAATAAAAACAATTAAACACTATAAAATCATCAGCATTCTATTAAATCAATCAATGTTTTTTGAACACCATTATATTAAATCATTACAAATCTAGTTATAATCTTTTGTATGCGATTCCATCCACAAATGTCTACTACCCCTTAATAGAACATGCAGCCTTGCTGATTTTTTAACTATACTGAGATATTTAGTAGAGTTAAAAGGTGCAGATTTGTTTTACCTGGGTATACGGATACAATCTTCAAAGCTTGAAAGGCCGAGCTGTCCGTCTGAGCCCAGACCCCATGCAAACACTTGTCCTTTATCATTCAGAGCCAGAGTATGAGCTTCACCGCAAGACACGGCCACGATGATCTGAGCATCCAGAGACACGACCTGTTCTAGAGAGGGGATGTAACATATCACAGCGTTTGAGTGAGTTATACAGATGCACTACATGAGTGGGCCAATTCAATATGTTGCATCTGCTACAGCAAAACTCATTTGTACAATAATAATGTTCATTATTGAAAGTTTATTTTATTTTTAAGCATTTGCTATTGTCAGTTTTTATGTTTTGATCCTTTGGCTTGTGAAACAGTGATGCAAATAAAGGACCGTTTTAAACCATCTTGATGTTTCTATGGTCTGTGCTTGACACTTCTAGGTCATTGAGTTACATTTATGCATTTAGCAGACGCTTTTATCCAAAGCGACTTACAGTGCATTCAGACTATACATATTTTTTTTTTGTCAGTATGTGTGTTCCCTGGGAATTGAACCCACAACCTTTTGCGCTGCTAACGCAATGCTCTACCACTGAGCCACAGGAACACTTAAGAGTTAGATATCTAAGGGACTGACAGTTGTTAAAACAGCAGTCAATGTCACACTGACCGAGCCGTATGCGTTTCTGTGGAATGATAATATGCTACAACATCCATCAGATTGATTTCTGAGGAAGTACAGACGGTTTTATTGATATAACCTCAAATAACCCGGTGTTTTCAAACAGGGAGAGTTCGAGGGATTGGGAAGCAGTACCATTCAACACATTTTATATTCAGCAAGGATGCGCTATTTCAAATGATGTTGTTTTGACCTTTTTATTCATCAAAGATTACTGAAAAATAAAAATGTATCACGGTTTCCACAAAAATATTGGGCAGGATCATGTGACACTGAAGACTGGAGTAATGATGCTTTGATCACAGGAATAAATTACATTTTTACTACATAGTCACACAGAAAGCAGTTATTTTATATATATTAAAAAAATTATATTAATAAAACGTTTCACAGAATTGTGCAGTTTTTACTATATTTTTTTAACCTTTGGGACAAAAAATGGGATAAATAAAAACAATTAAACCCTTTACTCAGATCTTAAATAAAAAACTGATTCAATAAAACATTCATATTATATTATTCTCAGCGGTCAGCATTAAATGCTGTCTAAGATGCACTTTACATGAAATGTACAAAAAGGGTGAGGCGTGATTTAATCCAGCAGGATCATAAAAACTGGGCGTATTAGAGAGGAACCACATTAATATTACCTTATAATAAAAACTTTGAAAAATAAGAGGGATTGACGCATCAGCCACATTGATTTGAAGTGAATCATGTAATTAAGATCAAGTAATTACATTGATAATGGCAAAATATTCTAGTGTTAGTAAAGTGTCTTTGCGGCCTTACCTGGTTTCTTGCGTGCTCTGTCATGCCCCAGCTGTCCCAGGTCATTGCAGCCGCAGGTGTACACCGTCCCGTCCTCCAGAAGAAAGACGCTATGACGTCTGCCGCATCCCACATCCTGCACACGCTTGCCCTCGAAGAACTCACATTTCCTCGGCTCCAGCACGATCTCCTCATCAATCCCACCCAAACCCAGCTGCCCGTACGAGGCATTTCCCCAGCACAGCATGACGACGTACGGCCGCTCTCTTCTGCAGGTGAAGACCTACAGGTCCAACCGCTTCACACATGCACACGCACACACACACACACACAGACACACACACACGTGCAGACACAGACAGACAGACACACACACACACACACACACACACACACGTGCAGACACAGACAGACAAACAGACAGACAGACAGACAGACAGACAGACACACACACACACACAAACAGAGACACACAACACACACACAGACACAGACAGCACACACACACACCTCAGACACTAGCACACACACACACACACACACACACACGTGCAGACACAGACAGACAGACAGACAGACACACACACACACACAAACAGACACATAGACAGACACACACACACACACAGACAGACAGACACACACATACACAGACACACACACAGACAGCAGACACACACAATCTCACACTCACACACACACACGCACACACACACACGCACACACACACACACGCAGACAGCAGACACACACAATCTCACACTCACACACACACACACACCACACACACACACACACACACACACACACACACACACACACACACACACACATCAGAGGAAAGCAAACTCTTTAATGCAGCAGCAACTAGATGCTAATTATTATTTTTGTATTATTATTATTAATTTTCATTCATTAAAAAACAGAAACAAATAAAAGAACTACCTCAAACTAAAGTGAAGAGATAAAAATCAAATAAAGGTAAAATAAGTACAAATTAAATAATAATTTAAAATTTTTTTGAATGCATAAAGGTTATGAAAAAATGGGAACAAACGGATTTAATGATAAAAATAAAAAATGTAAATAAAAATGAGAGAATTGGGACATTAAAAGTTGCAATTGCCTTATTTATTTATTCTGCATCAGAGTAAAACACAATTTAGTTAATTTATTTTTGTTCCAAGACAGAAACAAGCTTCCATAGTTGCACGAAAGTTATGAACTAAAATGCACCTTATTTACATTATATATTATGAATAAGTCCCAAATGTTATATTACCACCTAATACTTTATACACACTATACTATAACCAGAGTCTAAACCCCATACCCTAGATGTAATTTAACTCTCAAACCTGTCATATACCATTACCTGATTGATGTATGCAATCACTAGGTTACAAACCTAACCAGTAGCCTAATAATAGCATAGATGCAGTCACAGTTGTCAATGGGTGCCACGGTATAAATAGATGAAAATGAAAGCGTGCAAGTTAGTCCCACCCTCGAAAAGAAAATTCTCCAGAAATCTATCTAGAAAGTTCAGTTTGAGGGAGGGTGTACATAAACATTTATTGCATAACACAGCTTACAGTCAAACACTATAATTGGATGCAATAAAACGGGTACTACAGCTTTAAGTGCTTAAAGGTACATGTGACTGTTTTATACCAAATAACAACAAATGCAACGCTGTATCGAATTTTAAACTTCAAACCACGTGATTCACGTGAGATTTAAATGCCCTAATCACTATGAAATGAAGAAAATGACCGTTAAAACGGTTGGTATTTAAACGCAGTTCTGAGGGAATGTCGGCTAAATTCTTATTAGCGCAAAACTATGTGTATTTGCTTTCAATGACAGCCTTTCAAAATAAAACAAACCACACCTCACTACTGTTGTGCCTTTAATGAAACTACAAACATATATACTCCATCAGTCCCAAATATGACATTAGTTCACTTGAGCACCGCTATCTTTCTGCACCCACACCCAGGAGGGTTAACGTTAGTCATAAATCCTGCCTGCTTTTACTTACCTGTTGATATGCAATATAACGCTCCTGATGACGCGTCCAGCACACGTTCAGAGTTTATGTTTACATGAACGTTAATACAGATATGTTCTGTAATGTCATGACAGACTGAAAGAGCGCCAGCAGCAGGAAATACCACACACACACACACACACACACAGCAGAACGAACGCGAAGCTACGGTAATATTCTAGAGCCTTTGTGACACCGGATGTGACGACACATGCATGCGGAGGAGCTCCCGCGATGGGGTTAGAACGAAACACACACATAATAATAATAATAAAAATAATAATAATACGCGGTGCTAATAATAATAAGAAACAATCAACTTTTAAAGTGTGTTTAATAGAATCGGACGGATGAGGTTTTATCTACACGGGCACAGCCAAAGCTAGAGAATTATTCAAAATAAAAGTCTAGATAAGAAATCATAATGGTACAATTTGAGAACAAGAAAACCGATTAACGTTACATTTGCTGTCAGACACCGATTAATTAAATAACCACAAAACCATGTTTTTACTTCCACTTTGTTGTTTAGGGCTTGGTTTATGTATTTTGTAACATTTTTGAGTTGCAATGACACTTGGCCTAAATTTGATCTGACATAGATATATTCAAATTGAGAAATTGTCACATAATTAGTCTGATTATCTGCAGAAATGTATAACCTTGACCATGTTCATGAATTGTAACTAACCATTTTTGTGAACGTTGCAAGCACAAATTTCAAATTAAAAGTCCCATAATCATTCTACATAACCTGAAACATGAATGAATAAATAAAAGTGTGTATGTGTGTTTGTGTTTTCTCTCCCTATATATAGTCTTTATCAGTTACATTAATGAGAATGCACGAATGCATGTGTTTAAAAAACTTTGTGTTTTGTAATAATCATGGTGATACCCAAGAAAATAATAATACAGTGAGCTGGATTGTTTAGTTTGAACTAATACAAACAGTTTCAATATGTGAATGTTTGTGTGAATCTGAGAAAGGTGCATTTTAATCATGAACATGTTCCAGTAGCTACAAACCTCAGTGTAAAATGTCAACACCCAAAACTAGCTACAACAGAAATGTTGCACTTTTATTACAAAAACAAAACAACAACACTGTACCAAAGTGCATTTGTAAGGTTACAAGTCTGCATTCAATGAGGTAGAGCAAAATAACACGTGCTTGTGTTAGTAAAAAACACATTCATTTCTTATACAACGTTGATTTGAAATCCCATGATGTCTTCGTTTATGAAAGATGGCCGTAAATAATAAAAATACTTAAGTAAACTTAAATGAAACACCATGCATGACAGCATTAGAAAATATTGCACATTTCGTATTATCCCACACCTCATGAACATTACAGTAATTTAAACAATCTCGCTTTCACCCTGATCACGTAGATTAAAAAAAGGATTCAGAATTCAGCAGCTGAAGTGTTTTGATTCAAGTAACAGTTAAGAGCAGTGTGCTTGCTTTATGAATACAGACTCTCCCCAGTGCAGTGTAAACGCCCCGATGCTTTACCGTCCCGTGTCATCACCTGTCGAAGCAGGGGTACAGCGAGTTCACCTGGTAAGCCCTGCTGGGCATGTTCCCCTTGGTATCCATGGGCTGTGTCTGCGTGAGGCCGTGCTGAGGGGCCGTGGAGACCTGCATCGAGGCTGTACGTGTCAGATATGTGGCAGGACCTTGAGTGGACATTACCACCGGCTGGCAGTTCTGCTGCATGTACTGTGTGTTCGGCCGCTGCATGTACTGATGCAAGGACATGCTCTGACCCTGGACGGGATACAACATCTGTGCAGGCTGAGCACTCGGCTGCGGGCATTTCTGCTTGTTTGCTTCCTTTACGTCACTGTCATGAGCACTGAGAGAGAGAGAGAGGGAGAGAGAGGGGGGGGGGAGAGAGGGAGAGAGAGGGAGGGAGGGAGAGAGAGAGAGACAGAGAGAGAGAGAGAGAGAGAGAGACAGAGAGCGAGAGAGAGAGAGAGAGGGAGAGAGGGAAAGAGGGAGACAGAGAGCGAGAGAGAGAGAGAGAGGGAGACTTTTAGTCTTTCTTTATTTGATACAATAACTACATTACAATAAACCAATATTCACAAAAAAACAAATTACAAATTTACAAAAGTCACAAATTCATTTGTACAACTCCATCTTCTACTTTACATAAAACATCATTCAAACCCCAAGTAAATGTAAAAGTATTAAGATCACCAACCATTTTATAGTATGCAAACTCAACAGTAAGCCGGGCAGAAATCAAACCTCTTAAAGTCATATTAACATCAGTAGAAACACCCCCATTCATCTTTTCTTTCCTTGTTAGCCACACAGCTAACTTTGCTTGACCATATACAAAATTTATTAACACATCAATTCTTCTATTTTGATACTTATACTTCGGGCCATAAATAAAACCATTTACTGTAAATTCATATTTCAAGTTTTTACTCCATTCTTCCAACAATAAAAACATTGGCTTCAATCTTTCACACTGCAAAAATAGATGATACACATCTTCATGCTCAAAACAAAAAGGACATTCATCCCTTACTGTTGGATCAATATGTGCCCTATGTCTATTAGTGGTTAATATTCCATGTATTAAACGCCACTGAAGATCACCAGTTCTCTTATTAATAGGACATTTATATAGAGTCCTCCAACTGCCCTTCGGTGACCCATCACAACCGTCTATCCCTTGCCATTTAGATTCTAGAACACATTTTAATGACTCAAAATGCATCACTTTTACACAAGTATGATACACTGCTCTCTTTCCTGTGTCAGCAAACAAGTTAAGTTCTGGAGTTTTAAAACTCAACAGCTTCCCCTCATCTTCTGCACTTGTCTCCACAGCTGCACTTACCCTTACATTTGGAAATTCAACCATCACATTAATACATTGCTGTTTCGTTTCCTCCTCTTTCAACAATTCTGTAAATGCTGGTGGTATTACAGATAGGAAATCATTCCTTAATCTTTCAGCAAAACGGAGTGATTTAATACCAAGCTTTGCTGCAATATCCTCGGAGGACAGCCATTCACCGTTACGCCAAAGATGAGACACTTTTATAAACTGGGCTTTGACCATAGCATCTTGCATGGAACGGAAGTTCAAGCTTTTCATAGGTAAAGCCGGATTATAAAGAAGAGGTTCCTCTTTTATCCATGATCCACTCACAATACCTTGTTCTCGAACAATTCTCAAAACATTCCATGACTTTAAAACTGACCTATAAAAAGGAGTTATTTCAGGTAATATCACATCCTTCAAATTTATTAAAAACAATTGTCGGTCTAATCCCAGTCGTCCTCCTTTCCTCAAAAGACCACAAGCAACATGAGCCCAACAGACATCTTTCCCATACAAAAGTCTCTGGGCAGCTTGTAATCTAAAAGCAGCAATCCTACAACCAATATCAATTAGTCCTTGCCCTCCTTCGTTAAGAGGCAAGTAGAGTACAGCAGGTCTCAGCCAATGCTGACCTGTCCAGAAGAAGTCAACAAGACACCTTTGAATGTCCTTAATGACAACAGCAGGGGGGTCCAATACAGCCATTTTATGCCATAACGTTGAAGCAACAAGATTATTGACTATTAGGACCCTCCCCCTATAGGACAGCTGGGGAATTAACCATTTCCAATTAGATAACCGGAGACACACTTTTTCCAATATTCCTTCCCAATTCTTTTCCTTATATGTCCCAGTACCTAAGAACACTCCTAGAAACTTAAACCCATCTCTTCTCCACATAACGTTATTAGGCAGCTGTGGGACATTAGATCTCTCTGGACCACACCATAAGGCTTCACTTTTTGTCCAATTTATTTTTGCTGATGATGCTCTTCCATAAGATTTAAGATTTTCTAGAACAACTTTAATATCCTTACTGTTCCTAATTATTACAGTTACGTCATCAGCATAAGCTGATAATTTCACATCATTTAAATGATTTGACCCCTCAATATGTAAACCAGTCAACTGCTCTCTTAATTTGCACAGTAGGGGTTCAATTACAAGGCTATACAGTTGCCCTGAAAGAGGGCATCCTTGCCTTATTCCTCTTTTTACTTTAACAGGAACACTTAAACCTCCATCTATTTTGACCATACATTCAGCTTCATTGTACAATAAATTAACCCATGAGATAAAACCATCTCCAAAACCAAAAGCCTTCAGTAAATCATACAAATAAGCATGTTCAACTCTGTCGAACGCCTTCTCTTGATCAAGAGATATTAACCCCAACTCATTTTCATTATACATTGCATAATCTATAATATCTCTTATTAAAAATAAATTATCCTTAATACATCGCCCCTTTACACAATATGATTGTTCTTTCATGATTAATACACCCATATAATTATTCAATCTATTGGCAATACATTTTGAGAATATTTTATAATCCGTACACATTAATGCGACAGGTCTCCAATTCTTCAAACAAAACAAATCCCCTTTCTTCGGTAACAAAGACAATACTGCCCTGTTACAACTTTTAGGTAGAGACCCAGTCTGTAATGAACTTAAAAGCATTTCAAAATAATCTTTGCCAATCACATTCCAAAAATATTTATAAAACTCAGATGGAAGCCCATCTAGACCAGGAGCTTTCTCTGATGATAAACCTTTTACAGCTTGTGTCACTTCTTGAAAAGTAATCGGTGAATCAATCACCTCCTGTTGTTCAGGTGTCAGCTTTTTCAGACATGAAAACAGTTCATCCTTACATTTAGAATCAGTGTCATTAGCTGCATACAAATCAGAATAAAAATCGACAGCAATTCTTCTCATTTCATAAGAGTCATATGTGATAACACCATCATCTTTTTTTAAACCAACCATCAATTTTTCTTGATTAGTCTTTCGTTCTAAATTGAAGAAGAATTTTGTAGGTCCATCAATGTCTTTGTTTTGAATAAAACGCGCCCTAACAAGGGCACCTTTCACTTTATCATATAATATATTATTTAATTGAAGCTTTTTTTCTGAAAGAGCAGTGTCCAATTGAGATCCATTCCTCGCCATCATTTTCTCCTCTATATCAGATATCTCAGCCTCCAAGTCCTGTATTCTGGTCTTTAATGTCCTTTTTGAATATGATGAATATTGCTGGCAGAAAACTCTAATTTGCACTTTTCCAATGTCCCACCATTGTTTAATATCAGCATAATTAGCTTTTTGCATTCTCCACATTTCCCAAAACAATTTAAAATTCTCACAAAAAGCATTATCTTGTAAAAGTGTATTATTAAAATACCAATACGAACTCCTTTTACTTTCTTTTAAAATGACAAAATCCATTGTGATCATTTTATGATCTGAAATTATATTTGGAATAATATTCACATTGCCCACTCTGTTTCTTAAGTCACCAGAAATATAAAATCGATCCAATCTAGCAGCATGAACTTTACCATCTGTGACTTTTACCCAAGTGTATTGTTTAAGCAATGGATTTTTGATTCTCCAAACATCTTCAAGATTCAAATTTTTAACCACATCAGATAATACTAGTGCTGATTTTTGGTGAGGTTCCTCTGCATTTCTATCTATGTTAAAATTTAAAGTGCAATTCCAGTCTCCTGCCATTATAATTATATCTCCTGAATTAAGAGTTTTTAAAACACGAGCCAATTTCTCAAATAAAAGAACTCTTTCTGTTCCACCATTAGGAGCATACATATTAACAAAAAGAAAGTGAATTTTTTTTATTTCAGCCCTTACTAAAAGTAATCTTCCAGGTTCTATATGATATCTAGACACAATTTTTGCTTTTAAAGTTGAATGAAATAAAATCGCCACTCCAGCGCTGACATTAGAGCCATGACTTAAAACATAATCTCCTTTCCACCACAAACCCCATTCAGACTCATTACTCATATTACTATGGGTTTCTTGAAGAAACCCTACTGCAATATTCTTAATATTAAAGTACTCCGAAACTAAAGTCTGCTTTTTCCTATCCCTCAGACCATTCACATTTAGAGAACCTATTTTAAGATGCTCCATGAAAAGGAAAGAATAGAAAGAAAAACAGGACAGAAGAAAGAAGCTACACAGAAACACGAGCCTACCAAAAGCCATAGTGTTTATTTGGCTTTATCACGAAATCTTCTTTCATTCACAGTCACGCCCTTTTTATCATGTCTTATCGTGGTTATGTACTTCTTAAGCCTATACCGTTTCTGTTGGGATAACACCGTATGATTGTACGTTTTACGTGCCCACACTACCGAAGCAACAAACCTTTCCTTATCAGGGAAAAAGTCCCCTATCTCTACCTTTTTCCCTTTAGTCTCATCCAGAAAAGCATTTATCTGTTCCACGGAGTACAAATCATCATCAGCTTTATAGAGATCTGACAGATCCGACAAACTCTCATCATCCTTCATGTCATCCTGACTCTGCGTCATAAAGTCCTCCTCCTCGTCCTCCATACTCGCGCACAGCACCTCACTGACGTGCAGGCCTACATGACCATCCACAAGCTGCTCTTTTACAACTGCAGTACCATTTACACTGCTACAACTTGGCTTTTCATTATCAACGTTGTTTAAATTACTCACAACATCGCCACTCACCTCCAATCCATTGTTCTTACTCGTCTCAGCCACAGGACCTTCTTCCGAGCCTGATTTTTCCTCTCCTGGTTTCTGATTCACCTCCACATCCTTGTGCACCACTGTTTCTTCTGTCTCAGCACTAGTCCTAGGCTCTTCCAAAGTTTTCTTTTGAGGACATGAAAGTCGTTTATGCCCGTAATCCCCGCATTCGAAGCATCGCAAACTCTCTGTGCTAGCGAAAATCATATACGAGCTATCTCCATCGTTCACTCTAAACGATACATCCAAAACTTTCTCCGGAGAATTCAGAAACATGAACACGTGTCTCCTAAAAGACACCACATGTTTAAGCACAGGATTTTTACATCTTAAAGAAACCGCTTTAACCTCACTTACAACTTTTCCAAATCTCGCAAGTTCTCTCACTATGACGTCATTCTCAATGAACGGAGGGACGTTCGAAATAATCACCTTTGTTGCCGGTGCAAACAGCGGGGTAGTAGTAGTGAGAAGTCCTTTCACCCACAAGCCGTTTTCAATAACCTTGTTAACCAAAACTTCTGCGTTAAGAAAAACAACTACGGCTTTATTCATTCTCGAAGCCGAAAATATATTTTCATAACCTATTTGCTCACCAACCGCGAGCAAAACATCTTCGACCGTAACACTAGCCTCTGCCACACACCTGAACCCATGACGGAGAGATAATGGCGTCCTTCCACCTGTGGACGCCATACCTAACGCCAGGTTATCCGTGCAAAGCACGGCAGGCTACTAATTAGAACCCTATACGAATCTTTACATACAATAAATTATACAATCAAGAAAAAAGAAAACACATACAAGGAAAAAAACAAAAAACAAAGAAAAAGCGCACGACAGTAACACGCTCTCAAGCACACACCCTTTCACCTCCCAGCATTCACTCAGAGAGAGAGAGAGAGAGAGAGAGAGAGAGAGAGAGAGAGAGAGAGAGAGAGAGAGAGAGAGAGAGAGAGAGAGAGAGAGAGAGTGAGAGAGAGAGAGAGAGAGAGAGACATAGAGTGAGAGAGAGAGACAGAGAGCGAGAGGGAGAGAGAGGGAGAGAGAGAGAGACAG
Source organism: Schizopygopsis pylzovi (assembly GCA_027422435.1). Lineage (NCBI taxonomy): Eukaryota > Metazoa > Chordata > Actinopteri > Cypriniformes > Cyprinidae > Schizopygopsis > Schizopygopsis pylzovi. Next base: position 1,795,242 of record CM049832.1, on the reverse strand, counting down.
AGAGAGAGAGACAGAGAGAGAGAGAGAGAGTGAGAGAGAGAGAGAGAGGGAGAGAGAGAGAGACAGAGAGAGAGAGGGAGAGACAGAGAGAGAGAGACAGAGTGAGAGAGAGAGACAGAGAGCGAGAGAGAGAGAGAGAGGGAGAGAGGGAAAGAGGGAGACAGAGAGCGAGTGAGAGAGACAGAGAGAGAGAGAGAGACAGAGAGAGAGACATAGAGTGAGAGACAGAGCGAGAGAGAGAGAGAGAGGGGAGAGAGGGAAAGAGGGAGAGAGAGAGCGAGTGAGAGAGACAGAGAGAGAGAGAGGGAGAGAGAGCACGAGAGAGAGAGAGGGAGAGAGAGAGAGACAGAGAGAGAGAGGGAGAGACAGAGAGAGAGAGAGGGAGAGAGAGAGAGAGAGACAGAGAGAGAGAGGGAGAGACAGAGAGAGAGAGAGACATAGAGTGAGAGAGAGAGACAGAGAGCGAGAGAGAGAGAGAGAGGGAGAGAGAGAGAGACCGAGAGAGAGAGTGAGAGAGAGAGAGAGAGAGAGGGAGAGAGAGAGAGACAGAGAGAGAGAGTGAGAGAGAGAGAGAGAGACATAGACAAAACAACCAAAATCCCCTAGATTATCCAATAACCCTAGAAGAACTTAATGGAAAACTGAAATCCCTCAAATGTAATAAATCCTGTGGCCCTGACAACATAAAAAACGAGATGCTTAAAATCAGCTCTCCTGAACTTCAGATTGCTTTACTCAAACTTTTCAATCTGACTTTGAGTTCAGGTGTTTTTCCTGAGGTCTGGAACACAGGACTCATCTCTTCTATCTTTAAAAGTGGAGACAAAACAGATCCTAATAACTACAGAGGGATATGTGTAACCAGTAATTTGGCAAAAGTATTTTGCTCAATAATAAATTCTCGGATTTCATCTTTCTTAGAGCAGCACAATGTCATCAGCAAATCTCAAATTGGCTTCCTACCTAAACATCGAACCACTGACCATATTCACACGCTACACACATTAATAAATGAACATGTACACCTAAAGAAAGAGGGGAAAATATTTGCATGCTTCATAGATTTTAAGAAGGCTTTTGACTCCATTTGGCATAATGGGTTGTTTTATAAAATCATTCAAAGTGGCATAGGGGGTAAAATATATGACTTAATTAAAAACATGTATAACCAAAATAAATGTGCAGTTAAAATTGGACAGCAAAGGACAGACTATTTTTCTCAAGAGCGAGGTGTGAGACAGGGCTGCTGCCTCAGCCCTACTTTATTTAACATATATATAAATGAATTGGCAGATCTACTGGACCAATCAGACAGTCCAGGACTAGAATTATTACACACAGAAGTCAAATACTTACTGTATGCAGACGACTTAATAATTCTATCTAAAACACCAGAAGGTCTCCAGAACAACCTTAACATTTTAACTAAGTACTGCCACGATTGGAACTTAGAAGTCAACATCCCAAAAACTAAGATTATGATATTTCAGAAAAAACCCAGAAATCTACAACATAAACATATATTTACTTTAAACGACACCACACTTCAACATGCTTTACAATATAATTATCTTGGTCTGGTGTTAACTCCCACTGGAAATTTCAATTTGGCAATAAAAGCATTACTTGTAAAAGCCCGCAGGGCACTGCACGCCATTCGAACTAAATTGTTCAAAATAGACATCCCCATCAGAATCTGGACAAAGATTTTTGATAGTGTCATACTGCCTATTGCCCTGTATGGAAGCGAGATCTGGGGTCCAACGTGTAACTACAGCCATAAAGATTGGCACAAACACCCTTTAGAAGCTCTGCATGTAGAGTTCTGCAGAAGCATCCTTCACGTGCACAGAAACACACCCAATAACGCCTGCAGAGCGGAGTTAGGCCGTCTACCCCTAAACCTAGTCATTAAAAAAAGAGTGTTAAAGTTCTGGATCCACTTAAACTCTAGTTCTGAAGACTCTCTTCATTTTAAGGCAGTAAAAACACAATTAATGAGTGCCCAAAAAAGTAATCTTTGTGTAATGGTGTCAGATCTGACTAACAAAGCATTCAGTATCACCAACCCTGAAAAACCTGGAAGAATCAAAGAAATTATGAATGAAGAGAAGGAGACATACATACAGCATTGGAAAAAACAAACCAAAGACCAAAGTCGTCTCCAATGTTATCTGAAACTCAACAGAGAGTACAGTCTGGCTGATTATCTGGTCTCAGTCAGGAATATAACTCATAGACATTTACTGACGAAATACAGACTGAGTGACCACCAGCTGGCCATAGAAAGAGGACGACATAAAAAGACCTGGTTACCTAAAGAAGAGCGAATCTGTAATGAATGTAGATCTGGATCAGTTGAGACGGAGGAACACTTCCTCCTCCACTGTGACAAATACACGTCCTTAAGAGACGCACTGTACAGTCAAATACAGCAGATTATTCCTGAGTTCCAGTCACTCCAGGAACATGAGAAATTAAAAATATTACTTGCTGAAGGACCTGCTTCCTCTTTGGTAGCACTTCATATTTATAAGTGCCACAAACTAAGAAGTAAAGAGTGAACATCTGCATTAGTAGTACCATTAATGTATATATACATATATTTATGGATGTATTTTGTTTTGTTTTGTTTATTTATGGATGTATATTATATATATTTTTGTTTTGATTTTTTATTCTGATATGTACAATGCTTTGGCAATATGTACCTATGTACGTCATGCTAATAAAGCAATTTGAATTGAATTGAATTGAATTGACAGAGAGAGAGGGAGAGAGAGAGAGAGAGTCAGTGCAAGTTTCGTTCAGTTGAAACAGCTCAGATTTACATTTTAGTTCAGGACTAGGCTTAAGCCTTGTTTGTCAAACTGGGGGTAAGTGAAACTGAATAAAAATGAGAAATTATTCATTTGCAAGTAGATTAAATCAAATAAATTATTATTTAATCTTTAGTTTATTTCAAGTAACAAAAAATGGAGAAATGCATTCTGTAAAGTTGTATATGCATCAATTCAAGTTGCATCTACATGCATTCTGTAAAGATGTAAATACAACTTAAATGCATGCATTTACATCTTCACTGTATCTACAACTTTACTGAATGCATTCAATTTGCATTTACATGCTTTCAGCAAAGCTACATATACATCAATTCAAGTTGCATTTACTTGCATTCTATAAAGTTTGTATATGCATGAATAAAGTTTGAGTAAAATCTGAGCACAAAATTAAAGAAGTAGTTAGGGGTTTATATCAGAAATAAGTCATGTTTCCCATTTATGTGGAGAAAAAATGAATGTCTGCTACATTTCTACCGATTCTCGACTATGGGGATGTGGTTTAACAGCATGCCCTCTCTTACCTTCTTTCTTCCGTGGATGCTTTGTACCACGGTGCTCTGAGATTTATAACTGATTGTACATTTATAACCCATCATTGTGAACTATATGAAAGAGTTGCATGGCCTTCATTGAGAATTCGGAGAAAAATGCATTGCATTTGTTGATATAGAAGGCAATATTGGTCATTTTCCAAATTATCTCTGTTGTTTTATACAAAAGGAATTTGTTTGGAAATCATTCATTATGTTTTCAATCAAATTATAATCTCTGTGTGCCCTTTGTCAGAAGTCAGCTTGGGAAATAAATTTGAAATATGCCGCCGCCTCTGATGAAGTTACGAAACTTGGTGTCTTATAATTATTTGAAGTACTTACTATGTAATCTAGAGAGCAACTTAACTGTGTGTAATTGTTTTTAACTGGTTATATGTTGGTTTTGTAATGCATGTCGTAACTATGTTGTTTATTTGTATATGCAAACTAGGCTGGCTAAGAGCTTTTAATCTCAGTGAGTTTTTTCCTGGTAAAATAAAGATATTAATAATAATAATAATAATATTATGTTTCATTTACATGCATTCAGTGAAGATGTAAATGCAACTTAAATGCATGCATTTACAGCTTTACTGTATGCAAGTAAATGTAACTTCAATGCATGGATATACAGTTTTATTGCAAACTTGAATGAATGCTTATGCAACTTAATTGAATGCATGCAAATGCAAATTGAATGCATTCACTAAAGTTGTATATGCATCTATTCAAGAGCAATTTACATGCATTAAATTTGTACATGGATGCAGTCAAACTGCATTTCATTTGTATGGTTTGTCGTTAAGGATAAGAACCCTGGGTGAAACTCACATTAGAAGTCTCTCCACACAAGGCAGCAGGTGCTCCCAGGTGTACGCTGACAGACGCTGCAGGCGCGGAGGCCAGGTTGGAGACAAACGCAGTATTACCCTGGAGGAGGCCACACACGCCGACGCAACCAGGGACGGGACGAACCGCAGAAAGGCATGGTCTTGACAGAGAAAGGAAATGCAAAAGAACAAAACATTCTGATTCTGTATATCATGCAGTTGTTATACACTCCCTCAAACATGCACTGCATCTGAATTAATCTCTGCACCTTGTAAAGAGACCTCTAGGAAATAGTCAGCATATTTGGACATGTACAACATGGTCCTCTCCATGCACGCCATCGGCCAGCCGTCATGCAGGTCCGTCTCGGTCACGGCGATCGGCAGGTAGTACTCTATGAAGTGAGCAGAGGTGGGGAGGTACAGGTTCCACTGAAACGTCTCGAGGAGCAGCAGCTCCATGTGCAGGAGACCCTGTTTGGTCAGAACCAGGTTCATAGAGCTCATGCAGCCCAGGCTGTTCAGTGTCTCCAGCTTCGGGACACAGTCTTCTCTCTCCTCAAACTTACCTGGATAATAAAAATGGTCGCTGAGTGGTTATGGCACAACACTATGTGGTGTGCTTCGTGCATCATACACATAACACAATCGCAATAACAGAAGTATGACTCTTACTGGCCAAAAGCAAGCAGGACAGGGCGACCATGTGAAGCTGCTGTACTGAGATGTCATAGCGGTCCATGAATAGGTCCAGCAGATAAACAGCCAAGTGTCTGGCTGCCGGGCACAGCTTGAAGCGATTGCTGACTATAGCGATAAGGTCTGCAAAATATCGCCTAAGGCTCAGCTGTGGGGACTGGGCTTTGTACGCAGGCAATCGCAGCTCCTGAAAGACATCCAACGAGACAAACACACTGCTATTAGTATGTTTTATAATATTGATTTGTGCAATAATCAGTTTAAGTTGCACATGCATGTAATTGCCAAGTAACGTTGCATATGCATGCATTACTATAAATTAAAAACAGTTGCATGTGCATGCATACAAAGTGCATTTACATGAATTCACTACATTTATACATTATATGAACAGGTACATATGCATGTAAACAAAATGTACATGAATTCACTAAAGTTGCATATGCATGCATTCAATAAAATCGCTTTATTCATGCATTCAAGTTGTATTTACATAAATTCAGAACAGTTGCATATGCATACATTCAAGTTGCATTTACATGAATTCAGTAAAGTTGCATACGCATGCATTACGTTGCATATACTGAAAAATACAAATGTATAGCCTGAATGCACTGTAAGTCGCTTTGGATAAAAGCGTCTGCTAAATGCATAAATGTAAATTTAACACATGAATGAAGCAAAGTTGCATATGCATGCATGCATTACATTATAAAATCCAAACACACAAGTCCACTATCATAACAATTTTGTAATCACAGATTTGTGCAAGGTTCATGTGCATGCATGATATTATAACACACGTTCAATGGCACTAAAAACCCACACAATGACAGGAATACAAACTTTGTAACGCAGAGCCTGATAGATATCCTCTGCAAGTTCTCCTTTCCACCACTGACCCTCCAGCTCCATTGGGCTCCTGGAACATATGAGGTTTAAAGATCAGATCAGATTCATTGAGCAAAAGCACCTCAATGCATCCCAAGACAAATCAAAGCTGCAGCAACAATCAGCACTGATGACGGAGAGACCGCGGACGGTCTTGATTGGTCCAACACACTTCAGGAGGAGAAGATCATTAGAGTAACAAGCCTGAGTCTTCCTCAATGTGCACAACAGTTATTGGGTCAAACAAACCAATGCATATCACAGACAGCGGAATGACTTACTAGCATACGATAACCTAGAGTCATGTCAATAATAGAGTAGCGCTACATGTTTCACTTTTAAAAGGAAAAGCAGACGATGAAAACGTTTCAGTAAAGAACTCACCGCACACAATGACGCCTGCATACAGACAGTACGCTGAAAACTAGCAGCCGAACAAACGTCCTCCGATAATCAAAGTTTACACTGTGTTCACGAGCAAAGAAACAATACACGGCACGGGGAACTCATGGACAATCTCAGCCAATCAAAAGACGCCTTACAATCACAGAGCGCGACCAATCAGAGTTAAGCTTTCATGCGCGTCATCACAAGGCGAGAAAGAGCAACTAATCCCATAATTAAACGTGATGAGAAAACACAAGATCTCAGAAACATGACACTTAAACAACACCATTTCCACAAATAGCTCTTGGTACTGTTTGTAAAACACCTTTCAACCCAAATATTCGAGCCTGCTATAACACGAGCTCACCACCAGAGCCCCCCCCCTCTCCTCAATAATGATCCTTTGTATTAAAAACTTATTTTTAATGATTTATGAGTTTGTTTTGGTTTTGTCGTGTATTTCATTAAAGCATTAAAACAATAGATTTACTTGTCCTAGTTGGTGTATTTAATTTGAATGAAATTAAATTACCCAACATATTGTTTATTTAAAAAGGAAAGCAAACAAAAGACTGAGCAATTCTAAATTAAAATGATAACCGGACAAGCTTTTTGGCCTCCTGTATATTACTATATTACTGTAAATATGACTATATTTTGGCCTGTATATTACTACATCACATACAGTGTACTTAAGCTGTTAATGCTGAATTGCTTTTACAGGACTGTAATGTGACTTTAGCACATAAATCACACAATTTACAATAAAAGTGCAGTTATAAAGATATGATATGTGATTGTTTATTCAGACTGGCACTGAAAATTATTATTTTTATTTCAATTTTAACCAAACTTAGACATGATGCTAATGGATTAAGTTAATTTGCACCAAACAGATATTTTCTACAACATGTAAATGGTATGAAATACTATAATCTATTTGTTTTTTTTATTTATTTTGCTATATCATCATAACCATGTTTTGCCACACATTTTTCAAACACTACATTTACATTTAATAACTGAACAAACGCTTTTAATCAAAATGACATAAACATTAGAAAATCAAAAGTCAATTACTGCAAGGAAAACAAAGTCTCACAAAAGTGAGATTTATGAAAGTCATATTAGCAAAATACAGAAAAACCTCAATCTATAAAGACTGTACTTTCCTTTGTACATTTGTGTTTTCCTTATGCCTTGAAAAGTGCTCCAAGACCTGTCCAGCTTTCTGATAATTACATTTTATTTAACTATGTATTTTATGTATGATGATAATTATTATTTTGAGTAATATTTAAACCAATGTTGGCCTCTGATGAACTTTGGTTTTGCCCATCACGCCATAAAAACACGCCATAGCTTCATTTCTTTCATTTTACGTTTTGATTTATTTTCAAATGTATAATTTGATTTTAACATTCAAAATAAAAAAAATATATATTTAAAGTCATTATATATTTTTTTTAATGTACAAAATTTCCCTTTGCCCCATGCACGGCCCTCAGTGAATGTTGATTATTATTAAAAGTATTAAAAGTCTGGGCACATCTGATTTCAATGACAAATATTCTATCAATATGAGATTGTAAATATTGATTCTTAAAACGCATATTTTCTCCCAATATTGTTCCATCCTCGATACCTAAGCAATGTCATTCTCATGACTTTTCCATTACTTACTTTTACTTTTTAGTCATTTAGCAGACGCTTTTATCCAGAGCGACTTACAAATAAGAAGTAACTAAAACTATAAGTTAATAATATATATACACATTTAAGAAAATTGAGAAATTAAATAAAATGACAAATGCATACAACAACATTTCAAAACTAAACATTTAAATGAAAAAATATTAAAAAATATTAAAACAACAAAAGGTATGAGTATAAAAATGATTCTAACAGAACACTTAGCCAAATATATTATATATGTGCACATAATTTACATACAGCATGATTTTATTACTTAACCTCCACATAATTATGAGAAATACGCAGTGGCCTCGACCCAAGGCGTTTGCAACAAAGCTATTGAATTAACCATTTCTATTTTAATAATCATAATAACCTTTTGAGACTTTAAAATCACACGTTTGTAAGTTGTTCATGACATCTGAAACCCTACATTGACTTACATGGCCATAAAGTGAAATAAAAGTAAAACATAAACTATTTGTACACGGTTAGAAAGTGTGTTTTCCTTCTTTCCTCACATCCTCGTTCACACAGAAGAGTGTGTAATACACTGCTCGACATGGCAGTGCTGTGTGCCTCTATATGGTCGTTATAAACAGTGCTGAGAGATGCATGTTGAAAGAGGAAGCACATGCTGTCTTCACAGGGCTGGGCTTTTCTGTGCACATGAATGAGCTTCTTTCATAGACAGAAAGCATACAGCCAGGCATTAATGCATCCAAAAATGCATGCAATTTAGACAATGCAATTAGACGTTAGCATGATGTGGCATGCAGGTAATCCATTCTTGTCACGGGCTTGAGCTGCGTTTGTCCCCGGATTGAACTGTCATGGCTGCCGCGCGCTGTTGACTGACTCTGGCGGAAAAGCGCTGTAAGTCTGCTCACCTTCGACACTTTTACATGCACTTATATGCGTTTTCACATATGCACTGCAGAAACTTTGACTTCGAAGCAGAATGAAAGTTGTATTAGTGGAAATGCAGCGTCGGACGCGCATAATGGCATGCACGATATAGCAGTGTTTGTTGGTCAACTTTAAATAGGCATAACGTTAGTTGCTAAAGTAAACTCCATCGCAGGCTTTTGGCATTGCATATTGCATTGCATTAAGTTCGACTTTAAAACTTTATTACACGGTCATTGCATTGTGACAGGGGGAGTTAGGCAGCTGAACCACAGGTGCAAACTGATTGTACTTTATTTAACTCACGGTGCATGCTTAGTTTGTTATATTTGATTATACATGTGTTTTGAGATGCATGGATCAGTATGCATGTGTGTAGAGTAAGACCAAGATGTGAGGAAGACTATTAAATACTCATGCACTGGTAAAACTGCTTACAAAACACTACAGTACCATGGTACAGTGATGGTAATCCCATGGTGCTTTGATGTGTATCATGGGATTAAAAGACTATCACATTACACTGGAATTTACAAGAAGAATATACCAAAGAATACCATGGTACATGTTCAGAAAACACTAGTACTGAACTCATAGTCATTTATTTGTTACACATGTTGCATAAGCAGTTAAGTAATAATCTTTAAAGAGTAAACATAACTAAGGAGGACTGAGTACACGTATAAATATAATCATTAAATGTAAGTGAACATGATACCGTGTTCAAAAATCATGGTAATACCATAGTACAGAGCATTGAATGCACACTTAAATGTATAGTTCGTTCAAATACATTGACTTGTAATAAAGATGTTGTAGTCTGGTTTTGGGTAACTAACCAAGCTTTGGTGACATTATAAAGAAGACCAGGTTCTGTTTTTGAAAGAAATTTATTGATGTGCACATTATATATGTTATTTTTGTCATATGTGGTAAGATTTTGATCATAAACACTAGTTAATAATTCAATTGAATGCCCATTAAGTAGTTTACACAGCATGCATTACTATAATTACTCAAAAATGTAATAAACAAAAGTATAGTTCTCAGAAACTGCAAAAAAATATTTTCTTGCACAAAATCTGAATATTCTTAATAGATACATATTTGAGAGGCAAAACTTGTATAATGATATAAAGCCTTGTTTTCTATTTTTTTTTATCATAATTAAGTGAGTTTATGCTTAAACTAAGAACAATCTGTCAATGGGGTCAGAAAAATGTTATTAAAATTAAGAGAGTTTATGCTTAAAACAAGAAAAAAAAACTGTTAATGGGGTAGGGTGGGCGATATGAAAAACAAATAATATCACGATTTGTTTAGAAATATCACGATTTATCACAATTCTTTGTCATGTTGGTTTTACTATTGTGTCTGATCGGTGCAGCCAACATAATTTCCCATTTTTTCCCCATAAATTTCCCATAATTTCCCATAAAGACAAAGCCTTTCAAGGTAACAAATATCAAATGAATGGTGGATATTTAGGCCGAAGTGGGCAAAGATACAAATCTGTTTCATTATTTAATATTTGTTATTAAAAAATAAGAACAAAAATACACATAGCAAATATACATAATATACAAATAAAATAAAACCTGCTTTAGTTTCAGATACAATAGACATATTTAGCAGAAGCATTTAAGAAATTGAATGAACAAATATAAAGATAAAACACTATATAGATTGATTTCTATTAAAGCAGCTGTATTTTTATTAATTTTTTTAGTCAATAGCAGGGAGTTCTTTTTTTCTCTCTTCGTGTTTTGTTGTTTTAACATTAAAAATAATAATTCTGTCATCTGTCTGTCGATTCTGTTATAGTGTCTTATATATATAACATAATTTACTCAAAGTTAGTTTTAAACTTGAATTAATTTCTTTCTTCTGCTGAACATAAATGCTATTTTGAAGAAGTCGTGAAACCAAACAGTTGCTGGTCCACAGTGACTTGCATATTATTATTATTATTATTATTAATTAATACATGTTTGGGACAACATGTGAGTGAGTAAATAATGACAGAAATGTAATTTTAGGGTGAACTATCCCTTTAATGACAGTCAGCTGCATGTTTAGTACTGTCCCTTTAAGAGCTGCACGCATCTAATACACAGGCACGCATCCGTTTGTCTCGGCTGTTTACTTTCATTTTAGACATAACCAACTGAGTCTATACGTAAACCTTGTGTGTTTTGACAGTATTAGCTCAAAAGATAACGTAGTTGAGAAATCAGGCGCTGTTAGACAGGTGTTTTAGGTGTTAGACAGGGCTCAAAAAAACACACGTCAGACCAGCGCGCGAATGAAAAGCTTAACTGGCAAGGCTTTAAAACACACGTCGAATTATGTACCTTTGTGACTGCGAATAAGTGCAGTGTCCCGTGAGAGTAACTCTACCGCTGAGTTAACACTGATGTGAATGTATGTGGCGTTGTATATAGAGACGGAGGCCAGAACTGTACGCTGTAGCACGATACTACGATATTTCTTCAAAAGCAGATCGTGGAGACATTTTTATCGTCCACCCCTATAATGGGGTAATAATAAACTTCATTCAATGGCAATACAAAACACTGACATATATTTATTTTTGTTTTATGCATAAATCAACTTATTTTTGATCATTTATTTTCTAGAAAACAAGCTTTTGTCTTGTTTTCAGTATAAACAACTAAATATTCTTAAATCAAGTTACATTTAGGCCTACTTGAGACGCAAACTTACTTGAGATGCCAAGTCTTGTTTTCTGAAAAATGTAGCAAAATTAAGTGAGTTTTTGCTTAAAATAAGAAAATATTTCTGTCAATGGGTTAAGAAAAAAACTAGATATTTTTTTTTTTAACCATAAAGTCACTTAATTAAATTTGATCAGTTTTTCTGAAAACACATACTATTTTAAATCGTTTTCTTTCTCAAATAAATGCATCTTAATTAAAAAAGGTTTAGATATTTGTAAAGGAAAGCAAGAGGAAAATACTAAGATAGAAAATTATTTTCTCTCATGACTTACATAATGCTCAATATTGCACCCGGAAACATTGGTGAAAATATAATGACGCTGGTTATTAATAATGATGTTGCAATTTTTGTATTGATTATTGAGTTTTGAGCATGATCTGTGTAAAAGCTCACATTTCCCTTGTCTTGTACAGGGCTCTCTACATCCAATATGAATGAGGTCAATGCCAAACCTGACGCTCAGGTTGGGAAGGAAAAGAGGAACGTTTGGCATAAACGCCTGCGTCTCAGCAATACCTCCTTTTCATTCCCTACTGAACGAAACACTGTGAAAGAGGAGAGAGATGTTACAGCACATGGATGGAAAGTAACAGGGATGTCCAAGAAGCGACCTCAAAGTCTCACATTCACCTGCGCCTCGTGCAACGACGGCATCTCCTTCAGACCCGACGAATTAACCATGCATTTTAAGATCGTCCACGGAGGGAAAGGAAACCCACCGATGTTTCCGTGCGACGTGTGCGGTTTCTCCACGCCGGAGTTCACTACGCTTCAGCAGCACCGAATGCAACACGAGGATTGTTTGTTCGTTTGTGAGATTTGTGATGATAACGTCCAGCAAACACTTCCCCAACTGACCAAACATTGTCAAACTCACCATGCTCTAAACGGTCAATACTACTGTCCCAAATGCAAACTCTCCTTCCAGGAGATTAAGCAGTTTGTGTGTCACTCATGTTGCATTACTAATGGCAGTGCACAGAAAAAAAACGATCTCTTAAAGCACATGGCTGCTGCATGCCGTCAAAGATGGAGCCGAAGAAATTGGTGGAGAAAGCGGGCACACGTAAAGCAAGACAATAACCTGTCTCAAGAGTTCAAGATCTTACTTCCGAAACCAGAACCCCACTGGACGTCCCCATTGCTCCCGTTCTCCACACCCGGTCTACTGGACGACCACGGCGTCTTGCTGGACCCAGAGAAGACCTTGGAGGAGACGCAGAAGTTTCTCGAAAGGAGCGTTTGTAGTGGTAAAAACTGGCCTGCATCTCTCAAAGGCGAGCAGGAGTTTGTTTCTCGTGCGCCAACAACACCCCATCCGTCACAAGCTAATACAAAGCGGTGCACTGCGCCACACCCAGGCCCGCGGCTTGCTGGGAAAGATAAGCTAAGCGGACTCATAGAGAAGAACAATATATCTGTTCCCCCAGATTGCACTACAAAGGTGGTCGGGTTCAAGATGGTGGACGGCAAAAAGCATTTAGTTCTCAAAGTCATTCCTTCAAACAAGCAAGATGTTTCGAAAGATGCTCACACTGTGAAACCAGCCAATCAGCAAGACGAATCCAATGATATTTCAGCAGGTTAATGCCTCAGGAAACCGTTCTCAGGTGTCGTCTAGAAGTCCTTCGTCCCAAAGAAAGAAGCAGGAACGATGTGTAGCTCAGCAGGACTTTTTGTCTTCAGTGGCCGAGAGGATAAAAAGCCAACAAAACGACGGATGCAACAATCAGGAACATGCAACTATTCATCTCAACGTCTTCAACCATAATTCAGATATTCAAAGTCCCCACTTCCAAGACAAAGCCTTCAGTGAATCCGAGGAAAACTTTACCGCATGCCAAGGAGATTCAGGTTGTCATAGTGATCTGACTTCGGATACAGGTTCTTTGGAAGAAAGGTGTAGTTCACGACTCCTTACAACAGCGTTTGATGAAGAACCCAATCTTGCACTAGATTCAAACTTCATTCGCCACCAGCCGAAAGCATGCTCCATCTCTGAGTTTGATTGCATGAGTCCGTCCTCTGGATCTCCCCTGAAGGATCTGAATGAGTCTTTGTGTCAAAGTGAAGACGGGGGCCTGTTATTCCATGGCAATGCTGAGGAGTGCACAAACAACATGGACCCCAGAGAGTCTCTGGTCCCGGTGGGTCAGCGCGACTGCGAGAGGGAAAGCCTCAGCGCTCCAGACCTGCTTCACACGGTGGATGAGCTGCCTTTAACAACAGACATCCATTTGCTGGATGATCGGACGTTATCTCCACACGCCAGCTCTGATGAACCTCTGGAAGATTTCACACACGGTAAGCGATAAGCAGAGCACTCTGGGATGCTCAAGTGTACGTGTTTTGTTTTTTGGACATGGTTCCCATAGTCATGGAACATTTTAGGCAATTGTTTAAAGACTGGACATTTCTATTGCATTGTGTTTAGTTGAATTTTTTTTGTTGTAGTTATACATAACTTGACAGAAATTTTGGAAAATGAGCAGTAAAATGGAACGAGAATGGAATTAGAGTAGATCTGCATTCAAAATGTGTCCTTTGATGTTGATGAAACATTGAAACTCTTTCCAGAAGACTCATGGTTTAGATGTGCAATATGTCTAAGCTTGCATGCATAGAGATCTACATATATGAGCCGCTGTATGTAAATCATGCGCCATATTAGAGCGGTCTGTGAACACTTGAGCTCGAGCTGACTGTGCAAACCTAGTTATGAATATCATGTGTATGAATATCTGTATATGCACTTATCTTTAGCAGCTGATTTTCACAGGATTTAGTTTACAAGTAATGTTAGATAGTTGTGCATATGGTAAATAAAAAAATAATATTGATCTTATAAACATATTAGAACCCTATCATAGATATGTATAAGTAATAATAATACTAATATAATAATTATAAATATATAATATAATAGCAATAAAAACTCATTATCGAAACATTTTTAAACCATTTTTTATTTACTATGACATGTAATGAAAAGTAATCTATTGTTGGCACAAATATTCAAAGTATTTAATGCAAGAAGTAAAAGATTGTATAAACATGTTTTCCATAAATGTATCAAAACATTGTGTTTCCTAAATTTTAAATCAAAATATTTTTTCAGCTTTATGTATTTACTCTGGAATGACTCTGTAAACAATTACAATTACAAAAATAAATATTACAATACTTTTTTTTAATGTTTTACTCAAAATGGCTAATGTTAACCATTATCCAAGATATCTATTGTTGCCACAAAGCATTCAATGCAAGAAGTAACATATAGTAATTAAAATAGTTTAAACGATTGTTTAAACATGTTTTCCATATATGTATCAAAACATTGTATTTCCTCTGAAATGGTTCAATAACATCTTTCCAAGCAATTGATTGTTGCCACAAAATTTAAATAATCGAATGCAAAACATAGTAGCTTAAAATGTTTTAAAAAAGAGTATAATTTATTTTTTCATATTTATGTATCTACTCTGAAATGACCCCATAATAAATACAATACAAGAAGCATTCTTAAATTAGAATTTCAATGCAAGTAAAATAGAATTAAAATAGTTTTCCATGTTTTTCCACTATATACAGTATTATCAAAGCATATTTGAGCTTTATTACCAGTGTTATAATCCTTTTAAAGCACGTTAGTTACTCTCTGCTCCATGTTTTCATCAGATGCAAACCAGCGATCTGAGCCGGTCAACGCCAGCATCTTCTCTCCCGGACCTGAAGATTCAAACTCTTCCACATCCGTCCCAGCAGCAGCCTCTGGATCCAGCGGCTCTCTCACGTCACTGAACAGAACGCGCATGGGAGAAACGTCCTCGGCAGACTCTCCCGTCAGCAAATCGACTCACGCCTCCGTCCTCTTCTGGGATCCGGCGCCTCGAGACGCTCCGGCGACCCTTCGACTGATTCCCCACAGCTCCTCGCAACCCGTTAAAACCCCACGCGACAGCCAGCCTGTGATCGTCCTCAACCATCCCGACACTGATATT
Organism: Schizopygopsis pylzovi; assembly: GCA_027422435.1. NCBI lineage: Eukaryota > Metazoa > Chordata > Actinopteri > Cypriniformes > Cyprinidae > Schizopygopsis > Schizopygopsis pylzovi. The sequence goes on along the minus strand of CM049832.1, from coordinate 1,779,712 downwards.
CCCGAGGTCACGAACATCATGAGAGTGGTTCACAAGCACAGAGGTGCGGTGCAGCGGGTCGTGCTTTCTCGTAAAACCCTCCGAGCTCTTTCAGAGTCGAACTGCGACGCCTTTCGCGATAACCTCGTCGCCAACTGCCACGCGTCCCACCGCAGGAGGGAATGGCCAAACGGCACCGTTAAAGAAAGGCTCAGCTTGAAACTGAGGCTCAAAAGAGTGTGTGGAAGAAAGTATACCGTAGTACCAACAGCTTCGGAAAGCATGGTGCTGCAGCCGACGTTTAAATGCTGGTTTTGCGGGCGGCGTTTCACAAACCAAGAAGCCTGGGTGGGTCACGGACAGAGACATCTAATGGAAGCCACCAGAGGCTGGAACCAGCTCTTCAATAGATAGAAATGCATTCATTTTTCCCACATTAGCCAGTTTTAGGAAGTGCTGTGAAGATTCAGGGTTACTATGCATATCTCAGGGTGAGGAAAAATAGAGTTGGATTTCGTTCTTTTCAGTAATAAACCGTTCTCAGGCGCTTGAATATTTATGATGACACGAGCAAGCATTATTTATTTTGTTCCACAATGTGAATAAGTGCAGTGCATTATCTAATAGATGAACAATCACTGTCAGACCAAATCCTTCGCACGATACTGTGATCAGGTTTTGTGAGATTATTCCTCAGGTAATATTGCCATATTCCACTCTGTTAGCTCAATACTAATATTAGAAGTGTGTTGATCTTCACTTGAACAACGAGTGCTCGAGCAGTACGACTTCAGTTTGTCTTCATATGTAGCTTTGCATTATTTGATTGTTTTATGTTTTAGCTCATGTCGTTTAACCATCACTATGATGCTTTACTAATCATCTTTCAGAAGACGTTGTGACTGAAATGCTTACAGAACTTGTTGATTCTCTTTGTAGGAGGCTACGGATCTGGTTTATCTTCCTCTGTTTGTCCCGTTGATGGTATATTTAGCATTAGTTTCAAACTACACCTGTATGCGAGAGAGCATGTGTTGACGCATCACTGAAATTATATTTTGTATTTATGTGAATTGTCTGTATTTATGTTTCAGCGTGCAGTCGGTTGATAAGTTACATGGGTTTGATTAAGGGTTTAATCAAGAGTTTCAATTAATTACTTTACATTTATTAAATTGTTAATGTATTATTCATGGTCGAAGAATGTTGCAACTGTGATGTTTGTGAACATTTTCCAAATGTATTTTTATTCTCATTTATGAAGCCAAAGGTTTTTTAGGATCAGTGTGATCTGATCAGAATAATACTTTCTTGTTTATGTTCCCCAGGTAAATATTTGATTGCCCTGCGATTCAGGAATTTAACAGCGGTGTGTATTTCTGTAAATGTCTGAAGATGGTCTGTGATCCACTTCACTTGAGAACCAAAGTAAACGAGTCTCTTATGTTTGTGTAGAAGTTGAAACACTGGTATAAGCACTAGTGTAACAGCTGTGAATGACACCTTGTATCGCTGTATTAGAAGTGCCTCCACAAAAAAAAAACCTCTAGAGCTATCAACAAATAAATATAATTATTTTGAAAATTCATTTATGTTTTGTCTGAGGTACATATAGCTCTTTAAGAAAAAAAATACTCTTGTCCTGACAACACCGTTTTGCATATCTTAATGTACATCAGTGTTTTTTTTTACTATACTTTTATACTGAAAAAAACAAATGACAAAAATATGATATGAAATTTTCATCCCAAACAGATGATCTGGAAGTTTAAAACCACTGCTAGAGAAAACAAACATTTATGTAATTGAATGGTCACATGGTAAATTTAAATTTTCGGGTTGCCTAAAAAGTGATGAAATTAGCATATCATTGGACATATGTAGCAACAGAATCAACTGTAGCCTATATGTGCTAAAAAATCATTTATTTATTATTTATGACTTTTACACACATTAACGGTTGTCAGGTCTTTAGTTGACTTTCTGATAGCTCCAAAGAATATTTGCATTCGGCCTGTTGACAGCTTACAGTACACACCCCTTCATATGTACTATATATGGAATAATAAGGATATCTTAAGCCGTCTTTACACAGCCAAGTGCAGGCTGCTCTGTGCCTGCTCAAAATTCAATGTGAAGTCAGACTAAATAATGCCTGTGTAACGGATGTATGCCAGTAAGGGCTGTGTGTAAACCTCACTCTCCTGACCTCAAAAAGAGGCGCTCTAGCGACTGACGCTAGAGGCTGTAGCCTTTAGCCTCCTTGGTAGAGCGCCCACCTCCCGCGCCGGAGTCCCGGGTTCTAGACACGCTCGGTGTGATGGTGCGGACCCGGGGGGGCTACATTGGTGCCGTGACCCGGACGGGAGTGAGGTTTAGGGGGGTGAGTGTAACGATGTATGCCAGTAAGGGCTGTGTGTAAACCTCACTCCCCTGACCTCAAAAAGAGGCGCTCTAGCGACTGACGCTAGAGGCTGTAGCCTTTAGCCTCCTTGGTAGAGCGCTCGCCTCCCGCGCCGGCATCCCGGGTTCGAGACCCGCTCGGTGTGATGGTGCGGACCCGGGGGGGTTACACCTGCTTTGACCCACCTCAGCCTCATAGCTATAACTGCTGTGTAAATGCATGTATGCCACCTCTGAGCAGCATTAATAGTCCATGTAAAGACAGAAATGCCACTTCAGAAGCACTTCTGTGCCACCTTTGCTGTGTAAATTTGGCATTATATAAACACAAATCATCTGAAATACTGGTTTGATGATACTAGTGGATCAGTTATTTAGTTAAAATGGTTTTCTTTTTACTTATGTTAGTATTTTGCCCATTGAAAGAGTTTTGTGACATCAGGGGAATACTCAAAGGTGTTTTGCAAAAGGTTTATTCATACTGGAATCATCACAATATTACTTGGAATCGGGTTTGGCTTATACCTAATCAATATTTCAAAGTCAAAGTTAAAGTTTATTTATAAAGCACTTTTTCTAGAAACAACAAGTGTTTAATCAAAGTGCTGTACGGGCATGGATAAAACCATATCACAAATAGAAAAACAAAGTAAAAAAAATATTATGAAATATTATTAATAGTACAAAATGCTGCGGCTAGAGTCCTTACCAGGTCAAGAAAATATGATCATATTACTCCAATTTTACAGTCTCTGCACTGGCTACCTATTAAGTTTCGTATCAGTTACAAAATATTATTACTTGCCTATAAGGCCCTAAATGATTTAGCTCCTGCGTACCTAACTAATCTTCTATCACGCTACAATCCAACCCGCTCCCTAAGGAACTAAACTCTGGACTCTTGGTAGTACCTCGGATAGCAAAGTCCACTAAAGGAGGAGAACTTTTTCATATCTGGCTCCTAAACTCTGGAATAGTCTTCCTGATAACGTTCGGGGTTCAGACAGCACTCTCTCTGTTTAAATCTAGATTAAAGACACGTCTCTTTAGCCAAGCATTCATATAATGCATCTCACACCTGAGAAGAGATGATGATAACACCTCGGAGGACCTCAGAGGAAGCAAACCATCAGCGATTATACTGAATTAACCACATTTTACTGTCAAAACTCATTACTCGCGCGTGTGTTTAGATCTGCGCGCGCGTGTAGAAATGAGTCGCGCGTGTGTTTAGATCTGCGCGCGCCTGTGCAGAAATGAGTCGCGAGTGTGTTTAGATCTGCGCGCGCGTGTAGAAATGAGTCGCGCGTGTGTTTAGATCTGCGCGCGTGTGCAGAAATGAGTCGCGCGTGTGTTTAGATCTGCGCGCGCTGTAAATGATCGCGCGGTGTTTAGATCTGCGCGCTTGCAGAAATGAGTCGTCGCGCGCGTGTTTAGATCTGCGCGGGCGTGTAGAAATGAGTCGCGCGTGTGTTTAGATCTGCGCGCGGTGAGAAATGAGTTCGCGCGTGTTTAGATCTGCGCGCTTTTCAGAAATGAGTCGAGCGTGTTTTAGACTGCGCGGTAGAAATGAGTCGCGCGTGTGTTTAGATCTCGCGCGTCGCAGAATGATGATCAGATCTCTAAAAAATCGTCAGAATGATCGCGATGTGATTAGATCTGCGCGCGCGTGTAGAAATGAGTCGCGCGTGTGTTTAGATCTGCGCGCGTGTGCGGATTCTGCTCACGGTTATGTTATTTTGTGCGCGCAATGCTGTAAATCGCTTGCGCGCTGTTTTGTCCCACTTTTAACGCCATACTCGAGACAGTTCTTCTG
>CM049832.1:1740514-1770514 GCA_027422435.1 Schizopygopsis pylzovi | reverse complement strand
TGCTGCGCGTCCACACCAGAGCTCTTCCGGAGCAGAAAAGAGCCTTCCTGAAGTCAAATCAGACAGAGGCACATAAGCATTACATCCCAAATACAGATAGACTGATATTTTTACATTTATGGATTTGGCAGGTGCTTTTATCCTAAGCAGCTTACATTACTTTTTAAAAGTGTTTTATCAGCTCATGCATTCCCTGGAAATTGAACCCGTGAACTTGGCGTTGCATGCACCATGCACTACTATTTTAGCTACATTTGATCATTGTAGATATTTTAGCTATGAGACAGCAGTCGGTTATTATCTGGGGGTGTTGTAAAGCAGGGGTAGGGAACCTTTTTTGACCAAAGGGCTTTTTTTCTTTCTATTTTAGGTAAATTATTTTTTTTCAAAAGAATGCAGCTGGTCTGGAATTGAACCTCCTGAAGTGGTTTGAGTGGTTTGGGATTTAAATGCATACCGAAAGCGTTTTGGAGGGCATTTACACCTGAGCCATAGGCTATTCATGAAAAATCTTAGCGCTAACAGTTGCTCCTTGTAAGAAAATTCTAAGAAATGTGGGTGTTTCCTCTCAAAATTAAAGAAAAGATCCTAGTAAAGAACAAAGTACTTCAGAAAGCATCTTAACCCTTAAAAGAGGTCTTAAGGTCCAAAACTGTCAGGAGTACTAACAAGGACTCTTAAGAGGCGTAAGAGTTTCTTTAGCAGTGGAGAAGATGGACGAAACATGAAGAGAGAGGGAGAAGAAATGTGTTGCACACAATGCATGACAGTGAGTTAATAAGACGCTGCACATCTCTAACATCTAACATCTCCGACACTGCGCAGAAATGCTATAGCGCCAGAAATCGACGTAGCCTTATCACTACCTTAACGTATTTGGCAACTGGAAAAATGCAACTATGCAGCAGTGATGATTTGGGTCTGTCACAACCTTCTATACGCAAAGTGTTCACACAAACAATTACAGCACTTTCAGAACCGTATTGTGTCGCTGTTCTCATTCTTATTAAATATACTTTAAGTACGACAGCATGGTAAATAATAAATATATTTGTGTGTGTGTGGTGTGTGTGTGTGTGTGTGTGTGTGTGTGTGTGTGTGTGTGTGTGTGTGTGAGTGAGTGAGTGGGTGAGTGAGGTGAGTTACAGAGGAGAAGAGTGATGGTGTGAGAGGACATTTTAGTGTCCCCATGAGTAAAAGCTTATAAATCAGTACAGAGTGAGTTTTTGAGTGAAAATATGAGAATGAGTCTCCTGTGAGTGGTAGTTTAGGTGTAGGGAGTGTAGGGATAGAATACAGTTGTACAGTATAAAAACCATTACGCTATGGAGAGTCCCCGTAAACATGAAAACAACATGTGTGTGTGTGTGTGTAGTGTGGTGTAGTGTGGTGGTGAGTGAGGAGTGAGTGAGTGAGTGAGTGAGTGAGTGAGTGAGTGAGTGAGTGAGAGAGTGAGTGAGTGAGTGAGTGAGAGAGTGAGTGAGTGAGTGAGAGAGTGAGTGAGTGAGTGAGTGAGTGAGTGAGTGAGTGAGTGAGTGAGAGAGTGAGTGAGTGAGTGAGTGAGTGAGTGAGTGAGTGAGTGAGTGAGTGAGTGAGAGAGTGAGAGAGTGAGTGAGAGAGTGAGTGAGTGAGTGAGTGAGTGAGTGAGTGAGTGAGTGAGTGAGTGAGTGAGAGAGTGAGTGAGTGAGTGAGTGAGTGAGAGAGTGAGTGAGAGAGTGAGTGAGTGAGTGAGTGAGTGAGTGAGTGAGTGAGTGAGTGAGTGAGTGAGTGAGTGGTGAGTGAGAGTGTGATGTGTGAGAGTGAGTGTGAGTGAGTGAGTGAGTGAGTGAGTGGGGAGAGAAGTGAGGAGAGAGTGAGTGAGTGAAGAGATGTGATGTGAGTGAGTGAGTGAGTTTTTTGAGTGAGTGAGTGAAACAGTGAGTGAGAGAGTGAGATGAGTGAGTGTGTGAGATGTAGTTGAGTGAGTGTGTGATGAGTGAGGTGAGTGAGTGAGTGAGTGAGTGAGTGTGATAGTGAGAGAGTGTAGTGAGTGAGTGAGTGAGTGAGAGAGTGAGTGAGTGAGATGGAGAGAAGTGAGTGAGTGAGTGAGAGAGTGAGTGAGTGAGTGTGTGTGAGTGAGTGAGTGAGAGAGTGAGTGAGTGAGTGAGTGAGTGAGTGAGAGAGTGAGTGAGTGAGAGAGTGAGTGAGTGAGTGAGTGTGTGAGTGAGTGAGTGAGTGAGTGAGAGAGTGAGTGAGTGAGTGAGTGAGTGAGTAGAGTGAGATAGTGAGAGAGTGAGTGAGTGAGAGTGAGTGAGTGAGTGAGTGAGTGAGAGAGTGAGTGAGTGAGTGAGTGAGTGAGTGAGTGAGTGAGTGAGTGAGTGAGAGAGTGAGTGAGTGAGTGAGAGAGTGAGTGAGTGAGTGAGTGAGTGAGTGAGTGAGAGAGTGAGTGAGTGAGAGAGTGAGTGAGTGAGTGAGTGAGTGAGAGAGTGAGTGAGTGAGAGAGTGAGTGAGTGAGTGAGAGAGTGAGTGAGTGAGTGAGTGAGTGAGTGAGTGAGTGAGTGAGTGAGAGAGTGAGTGAGTGAGTGAGTGAGTGAGTGAGTGAGAGAGTGGAGATAGTGAGAGAGTGAGTGAGTGAGTGAGTGAGTGAGTGAGTGAGAGATGAGTGAGTGAGTGAGTGAGTGAGAGTGAGTGAGTGAGTGAGTGAGAGAGAGAGAGAGAAAGAGAGGTAAAACAGGAAAACTCCTGTTACTCCTGTTATTTCAAAGTGAAGGCTTATAATAGACCCTTCTCTTAAAAGCGCTCTTTTATCTCCTTCTTGGACAACCAACCAATCATCTTCAAAAGACTGTGCCATTCCTAGCCTCCTTACTGAGATAAAAGTTTTTGTCTTCTCCTCGCTCAGAGTTGCTCTCAGATTGGTCATGAATCTAAGACTCTAAGACTCCTTAGTAGTGAAAAGCCCAGGTCTTTTCACAACAGGATAGCTGTCTGATAAGAGAAAACGCATGAAGTGACCAGGTGTAAACAGGCCCTTATAGAGGTGTGTGCCTTTCCAAATCATGTCCAATCAGTTTAATGTACCACAGGTGGACTCCAGTCAAGGTCTAGGAACATCTCGGCAGTGCTCAAGAGAAATGGGAGGCGCCTGAGCTAAATTTCAAGTTTTGTTACTGAATACTTATGTAAATGTGATATATTTTTTTTTTTTTCAACAATTCGGTTTTCACTTAGTCATTATGAGGTAGGGAGTATAGATTAATGAGGGAAAAAAACAAATATAAACAATTGTAAAAAAGTGAAGGGGGTCTGAATACTTTCTGAATGCACTGTGTATATGTATATATATATTTTAATTAGTTTCTATTTTTATTATGTATATTAATAATATTAATAATTATAATTACTATATTATAGAGAATACTTACTCTATATTATTATTATTTATTTTATTCTCTATATTATTATATTAATTTTAATTCTAGTTAAAGTTATGTTTTTACACACGTATATATGTCTATATAGTTTTTTTTAAGTTTGAGTTTATTTTAATAGGCCACATCAAGTTGAAAACAAGAAACGTTGCCTTGGCAGCTAGCTGAAATAAAATAAGTTATTAGTTTTTTACACGTTTTGTTTTATGTCAGTTATCATTGATTATATTTCAAGTACTGAACATGTTTATTGTGGTTTCAGTTAACAGTCTGCCCCTTGCTCTTGCTGGTATTTCTAATGCATAGTTCAGTTTGGGTTATTTTGTGCAGTCTGACGTGCCTTAGCTGAGCGTATGAGAGCGTCCTCTGCTGTCTTGCGGTCACAGCTGCTGGCGTACCAAACCTTTTTATACACACCAGCTTCCTGTGTGAGAGAACAGGACAGTTAGACCGACAGACACTGTAAGTGCATGCTGGGATGCTCTCCATTATAGTCGTTATGCTGCGAACTGAGACACAAACATCAGGGGCCTTTTTCATCTTCTCTCAAAGCCAAACACGACAATATGAAAACATATACAGAAACAAGTGAATGCATTTATAGGGAAGTCAGTAATGCAATCACCTCTTCAGCATCTCTAGCTGATCTGCTGTCTGAAGGCAACGTCCCTCTGCCTGTGGAAATAAAGCACTATTAATCAACAGCTCGAAAACAAAACTACATCAAGGCTGTCAGAAAGCGTTGACGTTATGGACATATAAATGTGTCTATTGCAAACTGTAAAAGCTTGAATCTTACTTTGGGAGGGAAGCTGTCGAGGCAGAGGCATCCTATAGCAGAAAAGGAGACTGTAGTTTAGACCTTTTGCTCATGAAACTACAATAGTTTATGGAAATGTATTATTATTATTTTTGTACTTGGCTCGATGGAACCCTGTTGGTGACGGGCTCTGCATGGTGTTTGATGGGCTTCGTGATATAGTTACTGCTGTTGTTTTAATAGATGTGGCTGTAATAGAGATCATGTAATTATTAATATGGGACTTTAACCTGCTCTAAAACAATACAAGGTCAAAGTTAAAATCGCTCTTTATGAATGTGCAGGAAACTCTCACATCTACAAGTCACTGGCTATATTCAGAATAGCCTACTAACATACTAGAGCTACTTGAACAGTATGCTCATTTTCTGGATGCATGCATATATGGATCTTCAACAGCTTAATTTGTGTGTCAAGTTGTGCATTTAAACATAGCTTAATTGATGGAATACTTCATCAGGTTAACCAAAAGCAGTGTAGATTTTATTTGTGCACTATGCTACTTTTCTGTACGCATGCATGCATGGATCTGCCAAGTTGTGCATTATGAAACAGTTTAAATTGCATTTAAACTGCATCAGAAACGTGCAGTATTCACATTTGTATTGGTTCATTCAATGATCTGCCAGCGTGTGCTGGAATACTGCATCAGAATCATGCAGCATGCTAATTTTCTCTATGCATGCATGCATGGACCTGACACACTTTTGTGCATTATCAGTCAGAACATACTTTGCTGAAAGCTGCACCGAACAGTATGCTAATTTTCTGAATGCATGCATGGATCTGCTAAATTGTGGAATATGAAATGGAGCTTAATTTATAGAATATTTGTGCAGTACAATATTTTTCTGCATGCATGCATAGATCTGCCAAATTGCGATCTATTTCTATATGTGGAAATTCTGCAATCTAGACATACATGCATATTGTAGCTACGTTTTTATCTTATGCATCTACATAATTAAAAATGAGTTTAATGAGCACTGCCTTATTGCAAACATTATGGATGCATTATTAAATATAGCTTAATTTGTGGAATACAGCATCATCTTTCAAGTGTTTGCATTTATTTTAAAAGGCGTATGCATGATTTTCTTAACTACAGTGGATCTGCCATAATATTTGTCATTACCATGTTTATTGCAAAACATGGACAAGCTATTTTGTCACTGAATGTTTTGATTAATCTTAAAGACATTAGTTTAATTAAGATTATATTCGGTTAAGGTCAGTTAATGAGCACCTCTTGCTTAATTACAAATGCAGTGTAATGAGGTCACATGACCACAGTGTCGTAAACAGCTTGAAACATTTATTACAGCATAATACTTTCTGTTTTGCATCTCACTGTTTAAAACAGTGCAGTATGCATCATATATAATAAGCCGTATGCAAGTCTGTTCTGAACATAGCCAGTGATTTTGATAATTACCTTCACTGTCTCTGTGAGCCATGTTTGGTTTCTGCAAAAATGGACAAGTATTCGTCACTGAATGTTTTGATTTACCATTAAAGAGATTAGATAAGATAAACGAGTCCATACCGGTGTCAAAGCAGGATTAGGTTTCTTCCTGAAAGACCAGCAGTGATGCACTGTTAGATGAATCTGATATTACACCAGACTGATTGATTATCGTTCAGTGTTTAAGGGAGTCACTTACAGGTCTCTAGGTCGCGGTGTGGGCATTGATGGTCTCCGGGTCTCTGTGGTCTCCTCTGGCCCTTCATTAACACCTAATGAGAATCAGACACGTGTTACATACATGGTTTGTCATGCCTTGATTTGCTCAGGTCTGGTTTGTGACTGATACTCACTGTCGTCTGCGTCACACACTTCATACTCGTCCTCTAACTGTGGTTCATGCTTAAAACACACATAGACCATCATCACTTTCTCCATTCAAAACATGCATTTACACTCATAAATACTCATACATTTAATACTCATAAATACAACTCAGTTTTTTATGTTCTTAATTTTTTATTTTTTTTAAATGTGTGTGTGTATGTATATATAAGCGCGTGTGTGTGTGTGTATGTATATATATATATATATACGTATGTGTGTGTGTGTGTGTGTGTATGTATATATATAGATGTGTGTGTGTGTGTGTGTGTGTGTGTGTGTATATATAGATGTGTGTGTGTGTGTGTGTGTGTATATATAGATGTGTGTGTGTGTGTGTGTATATATAGATGTATGTGTGTGTATATATATAGATGTGTGTGTGTGTGTGTGTGTGTGTGTATATATATATAGATGTATGTGTGTGTGTGTGTGTGTGTGTGTGTGTGTGTGTGTGTATATAGATGTGTGTGTGTACCTACTTAACCATATTTTGGGGACAAATTTGTACCCAAAAGTGAGGTAAACCTGACAAATTCTCCAAAAACCTCCATTTGGGGACGTCCTCATTTGTAAAACAGGTTTAAAAATAAACTAAACAAAGTTTTTTAGAAATTGTAAAAATGTAAAAAGTCTCCTGTGATGGTTAGGTTTAGGGATAGGGGCAGTGTAAGGGGATAGAATATACAGTTTGTACAGTATAAAAACCATTATGCCTATGGAGAGTCCCCATTTAGATAGCTAAGTAAACATGTGTGTGTGTGTGTGTGTGTGTATATATATATAGATGTGTGTGTTTATATAGATGTGTGTGTGTGTGTGTGTGTGTGTGTGTGTGTGTGTGTGTGTATATATATATATATATGTATGTGTGTGTGTGTGTGTGTGTGTGTGTGTGTGTGTATATATAGATGTGTGTGTGTGTGTGTGTGTGTGTGTATATATATATATATATATAGATGTGTGTGTGTGTGTGTGTGTGTATATATATAGATGTGTGTGTGTGTATATATATAGATGTGTGTGTGTGTGTGTGTGTGTATATATATATAGATGTGTGTGTGTGTGTGTGTGTGTGTGTGTGTGTGTGTGTGTGTGTGTGTGTGTATATATATATATATAGATGTATGTGTGTGTGTGTGTGTGTGTGTGTGTGTGTGTGTGTGTGTGTGTGTGTACATGTAAAGTAAAAAATCATCAATACTCACTGGAGTTATTGTTGGCCTTCTGAAGTTCATTCTGTGAATAGATAAAACATGTAAAACTTAAATTGTTTTTTATTTGTGTAATCAAACTTTCTTTAAAACACATATCTTAGGCATATTTTGTAGTGTTTTCGAAGATAGCTCTGATGTTGTCATTATCATAAATGTTTAGCATCGTTTTATTATAGAGACTATAATATTTTGATATGGTTATAATGATGCATGTTTGTAAAGAGTAATTGAACTGGTGAATCTCGTGGTTTTAGGTAATAATCAGTGGTGGGCAAAGTACACAGATCAAGTACTTGAGTAAAAGTACAGATAGGTATAATAAAATATTACTCCAGTAAAAGTAAAAGTACTGCTTTTTCAATTTTACTCGAGTGAAAGTACAAAAGTACTAAATTTTTTATGTACTTAAGTAAAAAAGTACTGATAGACAGATTTATTTTGCAATTTTATATAGACTACTTTATTTAATTTTATATTAGCACATATTTGTATAATCCTACTGCTCAAAATACCATTTTTTTTCCCAAAATAACCACTATATAGAGTCAAAATATATATTTTGTTGATATGGACTACGTTGATGAGAGTGATGTAGTAATGTTCACTGTGAAGCTTACACTGCCATGTACCTGAGAGAAAACAGATTTCACCATCTAATCTTCACCAGTAAGAAAAAAGTGTTTTAGAACTTGTTGTTTTGCAGAACGTCAGTTATATATGACATGAGAATTAGGCCTGAAACTAGGAAGAACATTTTAAGGAAAATCTAATTATATTTTCATAATGATTTTTTTTCTTCTCAAACCTTGTCTGTGGTGTAAAAACACCCCTGGCCCAATGCCCCCAGAGGGCATCACTTCCCACTCTGATAATTACTGTAGTTACTATGTTCTGAACATCACATCCTTTCTTTTTCCCTCAGATGGAATCTATCTAGGTGGCTGAATAAAGATATTTGGACTTTATATCAAAACATTTCCTCAACTTAGCACCAGCAAGCTTGTTAGCTAGACAGTTAGCATCAGCTAACGATATTTACTTATTTTCAGTATGGTTATGAATAAACATTCATATCTGTCTACTCGGCTAGTTGATCTAAACAATATAAAAATGTATACTGTTGATAAACAATATAAAAACAGACGTCACATAGGTCTAAATGCATAGCATTTTAATAAAACTGCTAACGTTACAGCAGCGGGGAATATGAACGTGCATGAGTTATTTTATTTAATCGGTGTTATTTTAATGTTTTGTTTTTTGACCTAACAAAATATGTCCAAATGTGAGCCCTCCCCCCAGATATTTTTTTTTTAAGTTCAGTCGCGGATCAGATCGTAAAAACAAACAGGCCAGGCCATCAATGAATAGAGGCTTATCAATGGAGTGGGAAGTGCGGGAACTCCTTGGTCTGTGACTCCAGCAGTTCATTATTCAGACTATTTTCAGGGTATCATGCTACAAACCTTGCTATAATACTGAGCCATTTAAACGTGATATTTTTTCTCATTTATTCAAAAATTGCCGCGGTATTTTTGACCGTCCCCCCCAAAGTATATGGTGGTTACGCCCATGTACGTTTCACAGCATCAGTAGCGCGCGCTCACGAGATCTCCCGGTTCTTTACTTGTGAGTTCAGTTCACTGAAGAAGACTCGCTCTAAACGGATCATTTGAATCAGTGAGTCGTCGAATCGAGAACAGCTGCTATCGGATCATTGCAATTCGTCAATGAATCGTTTGTTGCGATTTTAGAACCGATTGAACAGGTTCATTGAACAGAATCAGTTTGTTCATGAATCATACACCGCTTCTGCGTCTCGGAGCACGTGATGTATCACGTGAGTAACGATATGTTTTATGAAATGTAGTGAAGTAAAAAGTACGATCTTATGCTTTGGAATGTAGTGAAGTAAAAGTAAAAGTTACTCAAAATAAAACTACTCCAGTAAAGTACAGATACTTGAAAAATGTACTTAAGTACAGTAACGAAGTAGTTGTACTTCGTTACTGACCACCTCTGGTAATAATGGTTGTGTTCCTGTGGCTCAGTGGTTAGAGCATTGCGTTAGCAGCGCAAAGGTTGTAGGTTCGATTCCCAGAGAACACATACTGACAAAAACATGTATAGCCTGAATGCACTGTAAGTCACTTTGGATAAAAGCGTCTTACAAATGCATAAATGTAAATGGTTGTGTAATACCGTGGACTGGCTGTAGGTGGCGCTGTATGTGTGTTGTTGGGTTGTAGGGTCGAGTTACTCCTGCTGATCAGAAGAAAACAGTTCTTCACACAGAACAGAGACGCATGTGATGTGTGTCTCAGTAACAAAGGACACGAGGAAGTGCAGTCATATTAACACTGTGACTGTAAGTTTGACCACATGCAGTGTAGATCTGAACTTGTGTACATTTACGTACTGTGTAATTACTGCCTTAAATCAAGTCAAAGTGGCATGTTTTTATCCATATTGAATATTATCAGTGCTGTAATTACCGCTAAAGAAAACTGAGTTCAATGTGTGTAGTAAAATAATGTAGGAAAAGGAGGGTTAGTTGTACCTTGTCTTAGACGGAGAATTCTCCTATAATTAAACACAAGCATTGTCTCAGAGCAGTTATAAAGCAAATTAATAGTTCATAAATTAATATTATATATAATGCATGATGCTATTTGTTGTAGTACCTGTCCAGGTTAAATTTAAAAATAATTATAAAATATAAAAAATAAATTATATAAAATAAAAGTACATTTAAGAAAGTAAAAAATTATTTGTACAACATATATATATATATATATATACATTAACAACTTTATTATAAATATACAAAATAAAATAGTGTTGTAAATATAAATATAATATTATTATATTATGCATAATGTTGTACACCCTCTAATTTATGCAGATTTTAACGTCAATAATAATAATAATTGTGTTAAAATCATGATTTCCATTATTGTATTACAAGAATCTAATCAGAGACTTTTCTTGCTAAATAAAATGCATGCAAAGAAAAGTATTATTATTATTATTATTATGATCTGAATATCACATCAGTGATGTGGTCAGTGATCAGCTCACCTTCATATCAGGAACCTCATAGAAATCTAAAAGAAGAAGAATTAGAGTGCATTAAATGTTTGATCCCAGAAACGGTATGAAACCGTGCATGTCTTGAAATAATCTGGTGAAAGTCTCACCCGGACGGTTTACACAGACAGGAATACCCGGTTTGCCGGTTCTGTTAATCACCGGCTCTATAAACAGACATTAAGCACCATTAGGACTTGATTTACCCATTACAGTCATGTTAATAATTCAGCCGTCCTCTGTGGTCTTACTTGTTAGTGTTTTCTCAGTGGGGTCAATGTAATTATCATCCCCCGGCGCGCCCTCCGGCTCAATGTAATCGTCCTGAACGGAGGAGAGAGCTTTAGTATCAGGAGTTTATTGTGCGCTAAATGAAATGAACAGTACAAGCCGTTATTACGTCATCTTCCTCTAGGCTGCGGTGGGTCGGTCGGGGGGGTTTGTGCCTCTGTTGTAAATGGAAAGGTTGGTTTGGTTTTGCCGGTCGACCACGACAGCTGTCTGCAAGACACGGAAAGTCTGGTTTTACATGCTGTTGCTGCTTAACAGAACTTTCCCTTTATAGAACTGAGCCTTTTAGTCTTACGCCATCGTTCCACTTCATTTTGTCCTAAATGTATTCTGTTGAACACAAAAGGAGCAGTTTTGAAGAAATTATGTATTACATATGATGACCTGAGGCTTTTATGCTCCAAAAACAAAATTACTTTTCATTCAAAACCTCTTAAAAACCGTTTGTGTTCGACAGAAATAACTCATACTGGTTTGGAAAGACGTGGGTGAAGAAATAATGACAGGGTTTAAAGTTGAGTCTGTGATCGCAACCCGTTTTTCTTTATGTGATGAGTTTGAGAGTGACTCCAGCAGTTCATTATTCAGACTATTTTCAGGGTATCATGCTACAAACCTTGCTATAATACTGAGCCATTTAAACGTGATATTTTTTCTCATTTATTCAAAAATTGCCGCGGTATTTTTGACCGTCCCCCCCAAAGTATATGGTGGTTACGCCCATGTACGTTTCACAGCATCAGTAGCGCGCGCTCACGAGATCTCCCGGTTCTTTACTTGTGAGTTCAGTTCACTGAAGAAGACTCGCTCTAAACGGATCATTTGAATCAGTGAGTCGTCGACTCGAGAACAGCTGCAATCGGATCATTGCAATTCGTCAATGAATCGTTTGTTGCGATTTGCGAACCGATTGAACAGGTTCATTGAAAAGAATCAGTTTGTTCATGAATCATACACCGCTTCTGCGTCTCGGAGCACGTGATGTATCACGTGAGTAACGATATGTTTTATGAAATGTAGTGAAGTAAAAAGTACGATCTTATGCTTTGGAATGTAGTGAAGTAAAAGTAAAAGTTACTCAAAATAAAACTACTCCAGTAAAGTACAGATACTTGAAAAATGTACTTAAGTACAGTAACGAAGTAGTTGTACTTCGTTACTGACCACCTCTGGTAATAATGGTTGTGTTCCTGTGGCTCAGTGGTTAGAGCATTGCGTTAGCAGCGCAAAGGTTGTAGGTTCGATTCCCAGAGAACACATACTGACAAAAACATGTATAGCCTGAATGCACTGTAAGTCGCTTTGGATAAAAGCATCTGCTAAATGCATAAATGTAAATGGTTGTGTAATACCGTGGACTGGCTGTAGGTGGCGCCGTATGTGTGTTGTTGGGTTGTAGGGTTGAGTTACTCCTGCTGATCAGAAGAAAACAGTTATTCACACAGAACAGAGACGCATGTGATGTGTGTCTCAGTAACAAAGGACACGAGGAAGTGCAGTCATATTAACACTGTGACTGTAAGTTTGACCACATGCAGTGTAGATCTGAACTTGTGTACATTTACGTACTGTGTAATTACTGCCTTAAATCAAGTCAAAGTGGCATGTTTTTATCCATATTGAATATTATTAGTGCTGTAATTACCGCTAAAGAAAACTGAGTTCAATGTGTGTAGTAAAATAATGTAGGAAAAGGAGGGTTAGTTGTACCTTGTCTTAGACGGAGAATTCTCCTATAATTAAACACAAGCATTGTCTCAGAGCAGTTATAAAGCAAATTAATAGTTCATAAATTAATATTATATATAATGCATGATGATATTTGTTGCAGTACCTGTCCAGGTTAAATTTAAAAATTATTATAAAATATTACAAATAAATTATATAAAATAAAAGTACATTTAAAAAAGTAAAAAATAATTTGTACAACGTATATATATATATATACATTAACAACTTTATTATAAATATACAAAATAAAATAGTGTTGTAAATATAAATATAATATTATTATATTATGCATAATGTTGTACATCCTCTAATTTATGCAGATTTTAACGTCAATAATAATAATAATTGTGTTAAAATCATGATTTCCATTATTGTATTGCAAGAATCTAATCTAATAAATGAAAAATAAAATGCATGCAAAGAAAAGTATTATTATTATTATTATTATGATCTGAATATCACATCAGTGATGTGGTCAGTGATCAGCTCACCTTCATATCAGGAACCTCATAGAAATCTAAAAGAAGAAGAATTAGAGTGCATTAAATGTTTGATCCCAGAAACGGTATGAAACCGTGCATGTCTTGAAATAATCTGGTGAAACTCTCACCCGGACGGTTTACACAGACAGGAATACCCGGTTTGACGGTTCTGTTAATCACCGGCTCTATAAACAGACATTAAGCACCATTAGGACTTGATTTACCCATTACAGTCATGTTAATAATTCAGCCGTCCTCTGTGGTCTTACTTGTTAGTGTTTTCTCAGTGGGGTCAATGTAATTATCATCCCCCGGCGCGCCCTCCGGCTCAATGTAATCGTCCTGAACGGAGGAGAGAGCTTTAGTATCAGGAGTTTATTGTGCGCTAAATGAAATGAACAGTACAAGCCGTTATTACGTCATCTTCCTCTAGGCTGCGGTGGGTCGGTCGGGGGGGTTTGTGCCTCTGTTGTAAATGGAAAGGTTGGTTTGGTTTTGCCGGTCGACCACGACAGCTGTCTGCAAGACACGGAAAGTCTGGTTTTACATGCTGTTGCTGCTTAACAGAACTTTCCCTTTATAGAACTGAGCCTTTTAGTCTTACGCCATCGTTCCACTTCATTTTGTCCTAAATGTATTCTGTTGAACACAAAAGGAGCAGTTTTGAAGAAATTATGTATTACATATGATGACCTGAGGCTTTTATGCTCCAAAAACAAAATTACTTTTCATTCAAAACCTCTTAAAAACCGTTTGTGTTCGACAGAAATAACTCATACTGGTTTGGAAAGACGTGGGTGAAGAAATAATGACAGGGTTTAAAGTTGAGTCTGTGATCGCAACCCGTTTTTCTTTATGTGATGAGTTTGAGAGTGAAAAATGTTGGACAAAACTTAATGTTCAATCAGGAATCGACTGGATTATGGAAATAGGAGTGACATCAGCTGAAAAGGAAAGTCAGGTTTTTACATGTTCACTCTAAAACAAATGGTGCTATATAGCAATAAAAGTGTTTCTTGGCTCGTAATCATAGGGGAACCACTTTTGGTGTTATATAGCACCATATCTTTATGCCTTTGTTAAATGGTGCTATGTAGAACCATAAGAGGTGCCATATTGCATTGTATTTCTTCAAATAAAATTGTGCTAAACAGCACCAAAAGCTTGAAAAGAACCTTTAAAGGGGCTTAACAGGTTCTTTGTATGGCAGTGGTGCTATATAGCACCTTAATCACCCCAAAGAACCGCTGAAGAACCATTCAGGAGCTTAACTGGTTCTGTATGGTGCTATATAGCACCTTAATCACCCCAAAGAACCGCTGAAGAACCATTCAGGAGCTTAACTGGTTCTGTATGGTGCTATATAGCCCCTCAGTCACCCCAAAGAACCGCTGAAGAACCATTCAGGAGCTTAACTGGTTCTGTATGGTGCTATATAGCCCCTCAGTCATGCCAAAGAACCGCCGAAGAACCATTCAGGAGCTTAACTGGTTCTGTATGGTGCTATATAGCACCTTAATCACCCCAAAGAACCGCTGAAGAACCATTCAGGAGCTTAACTGGTTCTGTATGGTACTATATAGCACCTTAATCACCCCAAAGAACCGCTGAAGAACCATTCAGGAGCTTAACTGGTTCTGTATGGTGCTATATAGCCCCTCAGTCATGCCAAAGAACCGCTTTTAGTGCTATATAGCCCCTCAGTCATGCCAAAGAACCGCTTTTAGTGCTATATAGCACAATTTTTTAGAGTGTAGACATTTAGTTTTCTTTGAAACAAGGCGCTCCTTAAAGCCCTTATTGTGTTTCTATGTACATTGTTCCTCATTTACAGGAGTTTGTCAGTGATTGTATTGCCGTATGAATCCAGAACGTCAGTGTTTTTCTCGCATCATTAGCGTAAAGATTCAGTCAAACCGCATGTTTGTGTAGCAATTCAATATATGAATCCACACCTCAGAGTTTACAAGAAGGGATCAATCCAAAAGCTGTTTGGCAAATCTTGAGGAAGTGCAGTCATATTAACACTGTGACTGTAAGTTTGACCACATGCAGTGTAGATTTGAACTTGTGTACATTTACGTACTGTGTAATTACTGCCTTAAATCAAGTGTGGCATGTTTTTATCCATATTGAATATTATTAGTGCTGTAATTACCGCAGTTCAATGTGGGTAGTAAAATAATGTAGAAAAAGGAGGGTTAGTTGTACCTTGTCTTAGACGGAGAATTCTCCTATAATTAAACACAAGCATTTTCTCAGAGCAGTTATAAAGCAAATTAATAGTTCATAAATTAATATTATATATAATGCATGATGCTGTTTGTTGTAGTACCTGTCCAGGTTAAATTTTAAAATAATTATAAAATATTAAAAATAAATTATATAAAATAAAAGTACATTTAAAAAAGTAAAAAATAATTTGTACAACGTATATACTGTATATATATATATACATTAACAACTTTATTATAAATATAAAAAATAAAATAGTGTTGTAAATATAAATATAATATTATTATATTATGCATAATGTTGTACATCCTCTAATGCTGATTTTAACGTCAATAATAATAATAATTGTGTTAAAATCATGATTTCCATTATTGTAGCAAGAATCTAATCAGAGACTTTTCGTGCTAAATAAAATGCATGCAAAGAAAAGTATTATTATTATTCTTATTTTGATCTGAATATCACATCAGTGATGTGGTCAGTGATCAGCTCACCTTCATATCAGGAACCTCATAGAAATCTAAAAGAAGAAGAATAAGAGTGCATTAAATGTTTGATCCCAGAAACGATATGAAACCGTGCATGTCTTGAAATAATCTGGTGAAACTCTCACCCGGACGGTTTACACAGACAGGAATACCCAGTTTGACGGTTCTGTTAATCGCCGGCTCTATAAACAGACATTAAGCACCATTAGCACTTGATTTACCCATTACAGTCATGTTAATAATTCAGCCGTCCTCTGTGGTCTTACTCGTTAGTGTTTTCTCAGTGGGGTCAATGTAATTATCATCCCCCGGCGCGCCCTCCGGCTCAATGTAATCGTCCTGAACGGAGGAGAGAGCTTTAGTATCAGGAGTTTATTGTGCGCTAAATGAAATGAACAGTACAAGCCGTTATTACGTCATCTTCCTCTAGGCTGCGGTGGGTCGGTCGGGGGGGTTTGTGCCTCTGTTGTAAATGGAAAGGTTGGTTTGGTTTTGCCGGTCGACCACGACAGCTGTCTGCAAGACACGGAAAGTCTGGTTTTACATGCTTAACAGAACTTTCCCTTTATAGAACTGAGCCTTTTAGTCTTACGCCATCGTTCCACTTCATTTTGTCCTAAATGTATTCTGTTGAACACAAAAGGAGCAGTTTTGAAGAAATGATGTATTACATATAGTGACCTGAGGCTTTTATGCTCCAAAAACAAAATTACTTTTCATTCAAAACCTCTTAAAAACCGTTTGTGTTCGACAGAAATAACTCATACTGGTTTGGAAAGACGTGGGTGAAGAAATAATGACATGGGTTTAAAGTTGAGTCTGTGATCACAACACATTTTTCTTTATGTGATGAGTTTGAGAGTGAAAAATGTTGGACAAAACTTAACGTTCAATCAGGAATCGACTGGATTATGGAAATAGGAGTGACATCAGCTGAAAAGGAAAGTCAGGTTTTTACATGTTCACTCTAAAGCAAATGGTGCTATATAGCAATAAAAGTGGTTCTTGGCTCGTAATCATAGGGGAACCACTTTTGGTGTTATATAGCACCATTATCTTTATACCTTTGTTAAATGGTGCTATGTAGAACCATAAGAGGTGCCATATTGCATTGTATTTCTTCAAAAAAATGGTGCTAAATAGCACCAAAAGCTTGAAAAGAACCTTTAAAGGGGCTTAACAGGTTCTTTGTATGGCAGTGGTGCTATATAGCACCTTAATCACCCCAAAGAACCGCTGAAGAACCATTCAGGAGCTTAACTGGTTCTGTATGGTGCTATATAGCCCCTCAGTCACCCCAAAGAACCGCTGAAGAACCATTCAGGAGCTTAACTGGTTCTGTATGGTGCTATATAGCCCCTCAGTCACGCCAAAGAACCGCTGAAGAACCATTCAGGAGCTTAACTGGTTCTGTATGGTGCTATATAGCCCCTCAGTCACGCCAAAGAACCGCTGAAGAACCATTCAGGAGCTTAACTGGTTCTGTATGGTGCTATATAGCCCCTCAGTCATGCCAAAGAACCGCTGAAGAACCATTCAGGAGCTTAACTGGTTCTGTATGGTGCTATATAGCCCCTCAGTCATGCCAAAGAACCGCTGAAGAACCATTCAGGAGCTTAACTGGTTCTGTATGGTGCTATATAGCCCCTCAGTCACGCCAAAGAACCGCCGAAGAACCATTCAGGAGCTTAACTGGTTCTGTATGGTGCTATATAGCCCCTCAGTCATGCCAAAGAACCGCTGAAGAACCATTCAGGAGCTTAACTGGTTCTGTATGGTGCTATATAGCACCTTAATCACCCCAAAGAACCGCTGAAGAACAATACAGGAGCTTAACTGGTTCTGTATGGTGCTATATAGCACCTTAATCACCCCAAAGAACCGCTGAAGAACCATTCAGGAGCTTAACTGGTTCTGTATGGTGCTATATAGCCCCTCAGTCACGCCAAAGAACCACTGAAGAACCATTCAGGAGCTTAACTGGTTCTGTATGGTGCTATATAGCACCTTAATCACCCCAAAGAACCGCTGAAGAACCATTCAGGAGCTTAACTGGTTCTGTATGGTGCTATATAGCCCCTCAGTCACGCCAAAGAACCGCTGAAGAACCATTCAGGAGCTTAACTGGTTCTGTATGGTGCTTTATAGCCCCTCAGTCACGCCAAAGAACCACTGAAGAACCATTCAGGAGCTTAACTGGTTCTCAAAATTGCTCATGATAAATTTTATACTTATTGTCCCCCCCTACTGTTAAATGAAATTTACGCCCATGAGAGAGCGTGATCCTCACCCACATACTCTCCTCTGGGGCTGACCGTAAAGGCCTTCATGTGTCCTTCAAGCCTCGGCGGAGGCTCGTAGCTGTCGTCGTGTTCACCCTGAGGGTCCTCGTACGTGTCGCTGTCCTGTTAGATGTAAAGACGTATATGTGATCGATGGATCTTTGTATTTCATGCTTTTACATCAGTTCAAATCTGTAGAGCCGTGACACTTTTATAGTCATTCATTTTTAAAATGTTTCACTTAAAGCTTAGATTCATGTTAAAATCAACCAGCTTCAGCAGATGTTTGTGTTTTCTCAACTTTTTATTGTATAAACTGAAAACAGAAAGTCGAGAAAACTCAAAGATCTGCTGAAGCTGGTTGCATTAAACTTTTAAGTTTTCTCAACGTTTGATTTTTAACAGTGCATTGCTTGTTACAAATGAATATGTATCTTAACAATAAGATACATGTTGTTATTATAATATTGTTACTTATTGATACATATTGTTACTATAATCTCAATGCTATTTTACAATCACTGAGATTATAGTATTAATTAATACTATTCATACTATAGGAATTAATATTTGTAATTTGTTTTAAACTAATTTTTTACTTTTTTAATTTTCTGTTTTAATGTAATTTACGTTTACATTTTTAAGTAATTTAGTTTTTTGTCATTTTGTTAGACATTTTAAGTCTATACTGTTTTTATTAATCCTCAGTCATGCCAAAGAACCGCTTTTAGTGCTATATAGCACAATTTTTTAGAGTGTAGACATTTAGTTTTCTTTGAAACAAGGCGCTCCTTAAAGCCCTTATTGTGTTTCTATGTACATTGTTCCTCATTTACAGGAGTTTGTCAGTGATTGTATTGCCGTATGAATCCAGAACGTCAGTGTTTTTCTCGCATCATTAGCGTAAAGATTCAGTCAAACCGCATGTTTGTGTAGCAATTCAATATATGAATCCACACCTCAGAGTTTACAAGAAGGGATCAATCCAAAAGCTGTTTGGCAAATCTTTTTATTCCTATTATTTATTGTTACTTTTACTTTTACATTATCATCTTTATTTTTACATTAGCAGTTTTTCATTTTCATTTTTTTTTACATTTTGTTGTCCTCTTTTAGTTATTTTTTGTTTCCCTATGTTTTTTATTTTTTTGTGTGTGTGGAAATATTGTTAGTTTTTTTATATGTCTATATAGAATTCCCCATCTCTGAGTTTTTAATCACTACCATCAGCGTTTTAAATACGGACATGTTTTACAGAAATGCTGTAAAATATGTGCATATATAATAATAAAATATCACTGTTCCACTACAGTAAGTGGGAGCTTAAAAAAAAGAAAACACACAAATATTTTTAAATGGGCCATTATTATGGCATGCAATAAATTTGTCAAATATTTATATATTAATTTTACTAGTCAATGTTTACCTTAAACTTATTTCTGCTAATTTCTACATTTTTAAAAGACACCCATCCTTTTTAGAGAAAAGCATTTTAAAAACTATAGTATGTCAATTTACCAATTTTTGTATTAATACAAAATATTAAATAAGTATGTACATTTATTGCAAAGCATAATAATGTCCCATTTAAATAATGCATGTAAGTTAATTCTTCTTAACAACTCCCACACAGGTAATATTATTCTTGTGAACATTTTCCAGCAGTAATATTTAAATTCTTCAATATTTAAATGTCCATATTTAAAATGCGTGTGCATTACCGTGAAGCACAACAAGCAGTGTACGGTGCTTGGCAGCGGTCCAAAAGGATTTAATACACTTCTGCTGGGGTCTTTATGCGGATGGTGTGGATAAAACACTGACATTTTAGATTCAGACCTCAATAAAATCACAGACTAGCTCCTGTAAATGTTGAAATGTCCCCATGAGAAACATTGCCGTCTGACCAGTTATTGTTTTAATGATAACATACGACTAATGACCATAACACAGAGTCAGTTTGGACTTTGTGACACAGAGAGCGCATGGGACGTAAATCCCGGGGGGGACGGAGGGGACATGTCCCCCCCCATCCGAAGGTTGTCCCCCCCAAAAAAAAAAAAAAAAAAAAATCACACTCTCTATTGTGAAAAATATATGTATGTATACCTACAATAATTTAAGTAGAAAAACAAACGCAAAAAGTGCTTTTAGAAACCGTTGAGTTCCCCCTCCCCTTCCTCACAGTGGTTTGGCCCACTGCCTGCTTTCCCAGTTCATCTCACCTACTCCACACACGAGTCAGGAGTGTGGCTGCGGCTCAGTTAATGTTGAACTCCAGTAAGTAGGGTACTTTATTCACTTTAAATAAAGCGATTCTCTTTAATGTAGTTGATGCAGCAGACTCATTCATAAATTAGTTGCGGCAAAAATGCTGATTAATGTTACCGATTTAATTTTCCAAGAATCTGCTATATTAGCGATTAAAATATTACTTATCTAGTTAACTTGTTTACAATAGCTTGTTGCATAGTGCACTGCAACTTATGGGGGTTTTCCACT
Source organism: Schizopygopsis pylzovi (assembly GCA_027422435.1). NCBI lineage: Eukaryota > Metazoa > Chordata > Actinopteri > Cypriniformes > Cyprinidae > Schizopygopsis > Schizopygopsis pylzovi. Next base: position 1,750,117 of record CM049832.1, on the reverse strand, counting down.
GACTGGTACCAGCTCGGTTCGGTTCAGTTCGGTTCTGCTCTGTTTCGGACCTACAGTGTTCCACTACAACTGGTTGCTATAGCGACCAAACATTCTGAGAAGCGCGCTCTAAGCTGAGGTAAACAACCTGGCATCATTACAACCGTCAGCATGGATGAAATAAAAGGGATTTTATTTCTTATCCTTGGTTTGTGGCTGTTTGAAATGTGCTGATCTGCTTTGTCATTGAACCTGAGAAAAACTTTGAAAATAACCATAATGACGCAGTCTCCGTGCTACAATAATAATGATAGAAGCAACGTTTTTCACTGTGGGGACATATCTTTATAAGTACAATTTGACTGTATTATTAGTGTCCCCTTAAAAAATTGCTCATGAGAAATTTTATATTTATTGTCCCCCCCTACTGTTAAATGAAATTTACTCCCATGCATAAGACTAATGACCATAACACAGAGTCAGTTTGGACTTTGTGACACAGAGAGCGTGATCCTCACCCACATACTCTCCTCTGGGGTTGGTGATGGACGGGCTGACCGTAAAGGCCTTCATGTGTCCTTCAAGCCTCGGCGGAGGCTCGTAGCTGTCGTCGTGTTCGCCCTGAGGGTCCTCGTACGTGTCGCTGTCCTGTTAGAAGTAAAGACGTATATGTGATCGATGGATCTTTGTATTTCATGCTTTTACATCAGTTCAAATCTGTAGAGCCGTGACACTTTTATAGTCATTCATTTTGAAAATGTTTCACTTAAAGCTTAGATTCATGTTAAAAATCAACCAGCTTCAGCAGATGTTTGTGTTTTCTCAACTTTTTATTGTATAAACTGAAAACAGAAAGTCGAGAAAACTCAAAGATCTGCCGAAGCTGGTTGCATTAAACTTTTAAGTTTTCTCAACGTTTGATTTTTAAAAGTGCATTGCTTGTTGCAAATGAATATGTATCTTAACAATAAGATACATGTTGTTATTATAATATTGTTACATATTGATACATATTGTTACTATAATCTCAGTGCTATTTTACAATCACTGAGATTATAGTATTAATTAATACTATTCATACTATAGGAATTAATATTTGTAATTTGTTTTAAACTTTTACATTTTAATTTGTACTTTTTCATTTTCTGTTTTAATGTAATTTACGTTTACATTTTTAAGTAATTTAGTTTTTTGTCATTTTGTTAGACATTTTAAGTCTATACTGTTTTTATTAATTGTAGTACATCAAATGAACCTAAATGAAAATAATATACGTTTTCTTGGCAACTAGTTTGATTTTTTAATTAATATTTTAAATCGTTTTTTTGTTGACTTGTTCAGTTTTTTTAATTCAATTTTTAAATTTGCTTAAATGTTTACTTTTTTCATTTTCTGCTTTAATTGAACTTTTTACATTAACATTTTTAAGTAATTAATTTTAGTAATTTTTTTTGTCATTTTGTTAGACATTTTAAGTCTATACTGTTTTTATTAATTGTAGTACATCAAATTAACCTAAATTAAAATAATATACGTTTCCTTGCCAACTAGTTTGTTTTTTAAAATAATATTTTAATTCGTTTTTATGTTGACTTGTTCAGTTTTTTTAAGTCAATTTTTAAATTTGCTAAAATGTTTACTTTTTTTGCGAAATTGAGCCATTTCTGAGTGAAAATTGCTTCTACTCCAAATGTAATTTTGAATATAAAATTTAATTAAAATGTCGTTTTTAATGTAGTTGCTACTAGTTAGACACGTCTCCTTCCAGACATTTTCAGTTGACGTAAAACAGCTTTTTGAACAAATATTGTGAATATTAATTCGTGAAATGTGTTACAGTAGATGTGTTAGTTTGAGGTGCATGCACATGGGCCATACAGTTATTGCATTGTGCATTACATTATTACTTATGTTACAGTAATTGAGCGTTACAGTGGCAAAAGTTCTCCTGTAGGCGAGCTGCGAATGTCTTTTACTGAAGTAGACTAATGCACTTACAAAATCTGAATCAGAGTCTCTCTCAGAATCCGGAGCTTCGCCTAGAAAGAGACACAACATGATCATGACAATACTTACAATGACATGTGATTTATGAGAACACAACATTTAGCCTGCACTATAATGATATAATTGTGTTTTGACGGTCCATAAATGTACTGAAATTACATCAGCTGAAGCATTATTTAAGGATCCGCTCAAGTAAAAATAAGAGACTCGAGCTTGCCTTGATAGTCTCGTACTGGTACTTGCGGAGGTCTTTTCTTCTTTATTCTGAAACACAATCAAAAGCAGCTCTAAATACAGCAGGTTCTTCGTTGCTGTTGATTTCAGCACATTGTGGATTAGTGACAGTATGCCGAGTTTCATTTGTCAGCAACGTTTAAGCACATAATTGCATGTCATCTACAGCATACGAAAGCAAAAACACAGAATAATGAGACGGTTGTTAATGTTAAAGGTCTTTCCAAAGACAGCACAAAGCCCTCGTAGACGTTACGGTGGCGTCTGGTGCTATTTCTTCTTCACACACAGACAGAGAATCTCTCTTAAAGGCTGTTACGCTGCTCCTGATAAGAGCTTTCATAAAGCGTTTAAAAAAGATCATTTGCTTAAAATTAAATATATATATTTTAAATAATCAAATCATTAAATAAAATAATAAAAAAAATTATAAATTCAATTTAATTAATTTAATTTAAACAACAAAAAATGCAATTAAATAATTAATAATTAATTCATATTTTTTTAATTAAAATAAAATATAAATTCAATTGAATCAATAAATTAAATAATTAAATACATCAACAAAATCGAATTGAAGAATAAGCCGAAAGGGACTCATCATGTAGTTTAAGCAGACACGTGTGCAGGTGAATGGGTTAAGACACACATGCTTGGGTTAAGGATCTGAAGTGTTAATCAACAGGATTCACAACAGAAGCACAGATCATACCGGTCCAGCGTATTTCTCCCACTTTTGACAATATTAGCTGTTTGTTCAGTCTGAAACCTTCAATACATGGAAAAACAACTGTAGTGACAATTTGTATTGATACATAACATCAACCTGCATCAAATCTGCAGAATTAAATCCAACACTTGTAATTTATTTATTTATTTTTTACTAATTTTGGATGAAATAGTGTCACCAAAAATAGTGTCTGTTTTGCACATTGAGCATATCACACTTTCTATAATCCTATAAAACACTAAATACGTGCGTTTTGTTGCATTTCTGCTTTTGACAAGCATTTGTTCAAATTTCAGTCCTTTTTCACATGCATGACATTATTCGATGCACAATCCTGATATTTATGTTATTTTGATTAATGCATTAAACACACACACGCGCAGTCACACACACACACACACACACACACACACACACACACACACACACACACACACACACACACACACACGACACGCACGCACACACACACACACACACACACACACACACACACAGACACACAACACACACACACAGCACCACACCCCACACGCACGCACGCACACACACACACACACACACACACACAGTACACACTACACACTCACAGACACGAATGCATCAACCACACACACACACTCACACAACACACACACACACACACACACACACACACACACACACACACACACACACAGCACACACACACAGCACACACACACACACACACACACACACACACACACACAGCACACAACACACACACACACACACACACACACACAGCACACAGACACACACACACACACACACACACACACACACACACACACACACACACACACACACACACACACACACCACACAGACACACAGCACACAACACACACACACACACACACACACACACACACCACACACAACACACACACACACACACACACACACACAAGCACACAGACACACACACACACACACACACACACACACACACACACACACACACACACACATACACACACATCGTATAATTTTCTAAATCTTCATTGTTATTTTGTGAAAAGAAGCTACATAATGGAAAGTTATTCTTGATATTTTATGCTCTGCATCATCTAATTAGGCAATGTTAGGTATTTTGTGTAAATTGATATGCAGCGCAGAACTCCAGTTTCTTAGGTAAAGTACCAGCGCACCTTTTATCAACACGCCGCATGCTTTGATGAATCATTGATGTCTGGAGCACAAATGGCGTGGAACAAAAATGCACTTGAGTTTCATATTGAGGGTTTTAGAAAAATCCCTAAACCGTAAGCATGAAGAATAGTATCAGTGATACTTGACTCGGCAAACACCACAAATAATTACATCTGTAAACACGAATGAGCTAAAACCGTTTTTGGCTTTTCATGTTATTATAATGAACACATGCACTTCTGAATGTTTTGATACCGCAGGTGTTCCTTCATTAATAACAGGTGTTTTGTAGTAGATTTCACATCGTTTCTGTCATGCACGCCACACCTAACGGGCTTTTTGGGACTATTCCTCCGTATGAATAGAGGAAGTGAGAGTAAATGTGTTGGAGGACAGTCAGCAGATGTTTCCTTACGTCTGTTTTCAGACTGATGTCTTAAACTCAAAACATGAAGATGTATGCAGAATATAACACACCTTTTGAGTCTGTTGAAAAGGCTGTCGTCGTTCTTTTTTATGTCTTGAACGATTTTTTGGAGCTGCCTGAAAATCAAACACACGAGCACATGAACAGTTGGATTTTGTAATCGAAAGAAAGCTGCATTTATTTGATCAAAAATACAGTAAAAATCCTGAAATATCATTACAATTTAAAATATCTGTTTTTTATGTGAATAGTGTTAAACTGTAATTTATTTCTGTATTTTCAGCATCATTACTCCAGTCTTCAGTGTCACATGATCTTCAGAAATCATAATAATATTAGCTGCTCAAGACACATTTCTGATTATTATCAATGTTAAAAACAGTCGTGCTGCACAATATTTTTGTGGAAACCGTGATGCATTTTATTTTTCAGGAGTCTTTAATGAATAGAAAATTCAAAAGAACAGCGTTTATTTGAAACAGAAATCTTTCATAGCATCATAAATGTCTGTACTGTCACTTTTGTGTTCCTGTGGCTCAGTGGTAGAGCATTGCGTCAGCAGCACAAAAGGTTGTGGGTTCGATTCCCAGGGAACACATGTACTGATAAAACATGTATAACCTGAATACACTGTAAGTCGAAGCGTCTGCTAAATGCATAAATGTAAATGTATGATGAATTGAATGCATCCTTCCGTAATAAAAGTATTAATTTCTTAGTTTTAAACGGTAAGATAGATGGTCTTTGTATCAGTACATGCTTCGTGAAGCTCTCACACGTTCTGTGAGTCTCTGTTGAAGCGTAAAGCCAGGGTTCGAACAGATATCGTCTGAGCGTCTGACGTCTAGAGACACAGATGACCGAGACACATAATCAATATAATTACAGTCCGTATAGAAACTCAACACAATCCAGCTTAAACCACTCACTAGATATCATCAATCGATGTCATTGACCTTCATGGGTGTCAAGTATTGTTGTATATCTGATCATATCTTTATTGTTATTATATTTAACCTTTATTGATAACCTCAGTGTCCTCAGAGTTTCAGCACAGTTTTACTAAACAAAAAAAACAAACTACGAACACTTATCTGGTTGATTTTTTTGTAAATAATGATTTTAGGGACATTTCAAAAGTTCCTGTTAGTTTTGAGAGATGCAGATTAATCGTTTGCAGTTGCATATTTACTACATGCAAACATTTAGATTTACTGAAAAAGAACTGAAACTAAAAAAAGAACTAAAACTGAGCGCAGACGACGTCCTAATGCTGAGATACCAGTGAAAGGAAATCATTTGAAGGTTTGCTTACCTAAGTTTATCTGCAGCCGGAGCCGTGAATCTGCTGAAATGCTCCATTCTGAGTCTCTGTACTGACTGTGTGAGCTGCTCGTGCTGAGCGACACGGTGTTGGTCATCGGTGGTTAAGCAGCACATGCTGTGTCGAAGGAGGGCGATTGTTTTTCCACAGAAGTGGTTAGTCATGAGGATTATGAAACTGCTGTTGAACATCATGTTACCTCTATATTTAGAGCCACCTTGAACTGATTCACTTCGATGAAACGAGGCTATTTCTTGCGTTTCTGTGTTTTCAGTTCTCTGTCTGTGCAGTTTGCTAACTTTTATGCTTCTAATAATAATTATGAATGGTTTCCCTTAATGAACTTGATTATTGTGCTCCTTTTTACAGTCAATGTACTGCACTAAATGATGTTTAATGCATTTGTATTCATAATGTGCACATGTGTTTTACTTCATGGATATGAAACATACCGCTTGACTTGTCTAAAAATACTTTTAAAGGTTAGTGAAAGTATGCATTTTATTTTTGGTTGCAGCTGTAGCTGACGAGGAACTGACTTTTTGCTCAGTTGGTCTTTAAAATTATATATTTGCAATAAAAATAAAAAATGCATCGCTGAAATGTCTAAATCTTGTAGGCTTAGAAGTGAAAACTTTCTGTAATTCTTTCATGCATTTTGTAAAATATAGACAAATAAATTACAATAACAATTGCATGAAAAATGATTATATTTTTATAAATGATTAAAAAATTATATAGAGTGCAAATATTACATTCGAGCAACTCAATAAAGTAACAAAATAAAAGTAGCAAATCATTTTTTGTGCATTTTGACCATATAGATTTGCATCTTTGCAATATTCACATTCCTAAAATGTGAATATATTTAGTAGTGCAAACATTCGGCTTGATCTGCAAACCAAGTAAACATAATTTAATGTTCTGCGCTGGTGTATTTCTGTATATTCTGACCAACATATATGTGTTTCTTTGCAAAAGATATTGCTAAAATCTCTATGTCTTATAGTTTTAGTAGTGAACAGTGCTGGGTAGTAACTGATTACATGCAATCTAGACTACATAATCATTACAATTATATACTTTTTATGGATTGCATGATTACATATCTTACGCAGCTTCACACAATGGCAGTACATTATTCATAATTTATTAACACCTAGCCTGCATCTCAATGTGCATAGTTTCTATCCTAAATTCTATGTGATATTAATCATTTTCAATACTACTTAGGGCAGATAGGTTGGATAGTATGCACATTGAGACGCAGGGCAAGTCTTTACATTTATGCATTTAGCAGACGCTTTTATCCAAAGTGACTTACAGTGCATTCAGGTCTATACATGTTTTATCAGTATGTGTTCTCTGGGAATTGAACCCACAACATTTTGCGTTGCTGACGCAATGCTCTACCACTGAGGTATAGGAAGGAAGGACACATTAAGTCTTTCTTTGTTTCTTTTTCTTTCAGTGTCCTTTCTAAATAAAACTACCACTTCTATTTGGACAGTCTTCCAGTTTTTGTGTTATTACACATGCCATGCAATAGTCAAGTGGCTACGATTGCACAGAAACTGGACACATTTTAATTCGTATTTTAATGCAATGTATAGATGTGCAATCCATGCTTCCGCACAAAAGCATTAGTCAGTTAATTAGATCATGTGTAATTACTGGCCCTGGACTCCAATAACAAAGATGTGGCTCCTCTGCTGGCGTGTCTTAAGGCCCGATGTCTCTAAACTTTCTTCACCTTGATGAAGGCAAAACTGAGATGATAGTTTAACTGAGATCATCAGATGTTGCTTGTTCCTCTGGATTAAACTTTGTCTTCCAGTGTGAAACCAGTAGATATGAATTTGGGGGTCTATTTCGATAGTGCTCTTAAATTTGACAAACAGATTCGAACTAGTCAAAACCAGTTTTTCCATCTCAGAGTCTTAGCTAAAGTGAAACCATTTCTTTCTTTGAAAGGGTTATTCATGCGTTTATCTCATCGAGACTCGATTACTGTAATTCCCTTTATATGGGTATTACCCAAGCATCGCTTAATCGACTCCAAATGGTACAAAACGCTGCTGCTAGGCTCTTTACTGGTGTGCGTAAACGAGAGTTTTAATATCTTTGCATTGGCTCCCAAATTGATATAGAATTGATTTTAAAGTCCTGCAGCAGGTTTTTAAGGCTCTGAATGGGTTAACTCTGACTAATTATCTGCTCACAATCCTGGAAGGTCTCTTAGGCCGTCCAACCAGAGACTTTAAGCGTTCCTCGGGCTAAATTGAAATCAAGAGGCTTTGCCGTTGCCGCTCTGAAACTCTGGAACAGCTTCTATTAGAACCGCATCTACATTGAATGAGTTTACAGCCAAACTCAAAGCCATCTTTTCTCTTTGGCCTTTAACGCCAGCTCTGTTCTGTGCTATAATCTGTTGTTCTGAGTGTTAATGTTGTTGGTTTTTTATTGATTATACAGCACCTTGGTCCACTATCCTTGTTTTTATTGGTGCTATATAAATGTCACAACCCACTGGACTCAAGTTTTGTCTTCTGTTTGCCCATATTTGGTTCTGTTCCTGTTCTGATTAGTTAATTGTCTAATTATAAGTTAATCACCTTCATTGTGTCCACCTGTCAGCCCCTCGTTATCTGCCCTATATTTGTTCCTGTCTTTGAGTTATTGTTGATGTTACCCTGTCTGTGTGCTGAACTTCTCCATCGTGAGTCTGATTAAATACATTATTCTCTTCTAATCTTCATCTTCGTGTGACTCTTGTGTGTGCACAGCACTGAAACCGTGACAATAAAGTTGAGTTCAGATATAATTGAAAGTATCTAAACCCTGTCGATGCGTAGCTGTGAAATACTACAGTATGTCTTCATCATGTCCCGGGAACTAATTTATTCCGTCAGTCTGGGTGAAAATATTTCAAACCTGGAGGACTTTGGCCATGTAATATTTTCATGTTTATTGATTAAAAATTGAATAGATTTTCTTTCCTTTTTTGTTTTGGCGCAGCAAAGTCAAAAATAATACAAACGTAATCACAAAGTAGTCTGACTACACTACCTAATATGTTTAATCTAGATTATGTTACTTAAATATAATTTTTGTCATGTCATTTGTAATTAGTAATGGACTATAATTCTTAAGTAACCTAGCCAGCACTGGTAGTGTGTATATATATAATGTAGATGTAAAACTACCCCAGCTTCCTCATTCCTGCAGACAATCATTGACCTCTATCAATGAGGAACACATGAGAAATATAATCCTGGGAATTCACTTCAGTTTCTACAAACGGTGGAGAGTGTAGAGTACAAATAGAAACAGAAACTGATTCCTTACGGCCGATGAATGAAGCTGAATTTGTTGAGGTCACCGTCCGAGAGCGTCTGCAAGAGAAACAACAGGGTTCAAAAAATCACTTCCATGTTTTGAGCTCAGTGTGTCATATAGAGTACAGTTTCTCATAACTCGTCTGTGTTGTATAACTTCAAGCAGAATTTCTGCAAAGAGAGTCAGTAATGTTTAGTGACAGTCGGGTTCTATTTCAATGTTTCTGAGAGACACACACACACACACACACGCTCTCTCATTCACACTCACTCACTCACTCACACTCTTACACACAAACTCTCTCTCTTACACTCACTCTCACACTCTCTTACATACACACACACACACACACACACACACACACTCACTCACTCTCACACTCTCTTA